>VZQC01002449.1:315058-356786 GCA_009823505.1 Rhizomys pruinosus
GGGGGGGAAGGGAAAGGGAAATATGCCTGATCTGAATTGGAAAATGATGTACGAAATGCACAAACCATCAATAAAAATTAAATTAAAAAAAAAAAAACACAACTGCAAATAAGAATTCTGAGAGGAACAGTCCTGCCCATCGGTACTCTCCCTGTAAGACTAACACTGCAATGCATTACAAGGCCTGAGCTGACCCATTTCTCCTTCTGGAAAAAGACCAGCTCAGCTACTGTACTGAGGTCCTTAATGCTGAAACAGAAATGACATTTTGGGGGATTCCTAGGCAGGAGATCTAACTTGAGCCCCACGTTTGTTCTTTACTAGACTGCCTTAGAAAGTGCACTCCTTTGAAACACTTTCATCTTTAAGAAATGGTCACAGGTGACAGAATAAAAGCCAACACCGACAGCAGCCTACAAGGGCCCATGCCATCTGATCTGCCCACACCGACAACACTGCCCATTGCCTTTACCCCCCCTCACCCTTTCCCCTGCTCCACCAGGTCCTTCTTGCTGCTACCCAGCATGCCAGGTATGCGCCAATCCTGGAGCTTCGCACTTGCTGTTCCTGTTTCCCATGCTCTTCCCTGTTAGCCAGCTCAGCTTGCTTCCTCCTTTCATGTCTATGCATTTGTCACCTTTTCAGTTACATCTTCCCTGGTCACCCTACATAAAATTCCATCATCAAATGCACATATACACAGCTCACTGCCTCTACTTGACAGCATAACCTTTATTGTAGTTATGTAGCTCACTTTGCTAATCTGACTATCTTATTAGAATGTAGTCAAGGCTATGTCTTGTTAGTCCTATGACTTCAGCATCTCCATGGTGCCTGGCAGGTAACAAGCACACAACATGCATTAAGTCCTGCAGACAGCACTGCACTTTGACACCACTTGGAAGCACAGAGATTAAGTTAACTTGCCCAGGTCACACAGTTATTAAATGACAAAGCCAAGATCCAAATCCAAACCAGTTTCCTCCACAGCCTCAGCTCTGCACTGCTATACTGTCTCGTGTCACCTTCCTCAACAGCGCAAGGCCAAGCATGTCACTGCCACTGGTTCTACCTTCACAGTAAGGTTTTTGCCACAGCACACACCCTCTACCTCTGGCTTGTTTCATTACATTTCCATTTAGGCAGTGCTAAATGTTCTTGCATGTATTACATGTTAGTTAACAAAATTGAGACAAGCAGAGGGGCTGGGGAACAACAGAATGAGGACATGCAAGTGTGCTACTTACATGGAGAAGACAGAGAGGAGCCTGAGTTGGCACGCTCTCCTATCCTCTTCCTATGCCCTACTATGCAAACCCAAGGAGAAGCCAGATGGTAGGGGAGCACTGAAGCACGTACAGAAGTCGCTCTCCTGCGGCCCAGACGAAGCAGAGGAAGGCTGAGGGAGGGAATCAGTGGGGGGACAAAGTGCTGTAAGGAGCCACAGCTCCTGTACTGTGCTGAGAGCTCCTTCACTAAGCTGAGGGTTAGGCAGGCAGCTGCCACCCACATGAATGAGGTGCAAGCCTCAGTAAGGCCTGGGAAAATACATCCCCAAGAAGGAGCAAATGTCAAGGCAGGGACTGGGAACAAGTTGGTTACATTTGTGGAAGAGGAAGGTCACTGCTAGGGGAGGAAGAGATTAATGATGCAAGTAGACACTGGCATGCAGGTCTTTAAGGGCCAGAGGATCTAAAAATCTTTGGCCTGGACAGAAGCTAAACAGATTGCTGGCCCCACCCTGACAAGTTCTGACTCAGTAGATGTGGAAAGGAGATTGAGATCCCTCCATTTTTAACAAGTTCCAGATGGTGTGATCACAGAAACCACACACCAAGAACCACCGTCTAAGGCCATAGCTAGGGGGGTGTACAACAACTTGAAATATCCAGCAGACATTATGTGGAGGCACTTAAAGTCCTAAGCCTGGATGAGAGCTGCTGGAGACAACCAGAGACAGAAAAGAAGGCTGAGTTTTGTGCTCTGTGTGAGCCAAACAACACTGAGAAGTTCTAGAGACAGGGATCTATCAGTTAAGAAAGCAAAAAGAGGGACTGAGGAGCTGGCTCAGTGGGCAAAATGTTTGCGGCACAGGCACCAGGACCAGAGTTCAGACCCCAACACCCTCGTGAAAGCTGGGCTTGGCACCTGTAGCCCTAGCACTGGGGGCTTGCTAGCCAGCAAATAGCCAAAACAGAGAGCTCCAGGTTCAGTGAGAGACATGATCTCAAAACAAGGTAGAAAAGAGTAAAGATAGACACTTGACATTGAGCTCTGGACTCTACATGCATGCACATGGGCAAGCACACCCAATTACAAGTAGTATACATGTGCATGCTCCACATAAATACCTTCCTCCACCCCCTCTAAAAGAAACCTCCAAAACAGAAAATGCCCAGAGGAGAGTGGCATACCAGAGTCCAAGTAAAGAGCATTTCAGAAAGGAAGATATGAGGCATAGAGGTTCTAGAAGTTTAAGAAATGAGGGCTGTGTGTTGATCATGAGACCTGGCAAGACGGGAGTCGGAGGTGGGAGGTGGGGTTGTCAAGTGTGCAGACAAGTACTGGTTTAAGAGGGACAAGGCCTGGCTGGAATAGCTAGAGTCGGAGGAAGAAAGAAAGAACACCTCTTCTGAGGTGTTCTCTTTAACAGAGCAGAAAACCCACCGTCAGTGGCATTTCATTTTGTTTTCAGTGCAAAATGGTGGTCACTACAGAATGTTTTAACAGATGGGGGTGATCAGTAGAAGAAAAACACTGTTGATACAGAATCAGTACTTTTAGCCCTTACTTCTCCCATCCTTTAGGCCAGTATTAATTAACTGCCCACAGGTGATCTGTCTGGAGAACCCACCAAGATTCACACTCCAATGGCCAAGCTGCTATAGTTCAGCTCTCACCTCATTCTGTGTTCAAGTGACTTTTATTTTTTTAATTATGAAGATAATTTTATCAATTACGATGACTTAAGTGGGTCCTGTGGTACAATGGTAATAATATGGTCGGAAAGGCGACTGAAGTGGTCGCTGCATGGTATTCTCACATAACTTAAGGGCAATGTTTTACCTGTCCACGCCACAGAAGGCGAGGTAGAGGGCCACTGTTCCAAACTGCGACCAGGGACTGAGAAACCTGTAATTGCTGCTTCCTCCTCCCAGAAATAAACAATTAAAACAAAATGAAGGTGCCACACCTCTGGGACATTCTTTTAAAATTATGTCAAACAGCTCCTTATATCTGCAGATATAAGTATTCCCCCAAGTAATAAAGGTTAGATATCACTTGAAACCTCTAAACTTAAAACCTGGCCACAATAAGAAGTTTTAATTTGACAACCCGTAAATATTAAAAATTGTATTAAAAAATAAAAGACATTGTCGGGCGTGGTGGTGCACACCTTTAATCCTAGCACTTGGGAGGCAGAGGCAAGCGGATTTTTGTGAGTTCAAGGCCAGCCTGGTCTACAGAGCCGTTCCAGGACAGCTGGGGCTACAGGACATGTTTCCAATAAGTATCAATCCCTTTCTCCTTCCTTTACTGGGAGAAGAGGGGGAGAGGGAGGAGGGCAGGCAGCTGGTTAAACTAGCCTAGGATGATAGCATGAGAGTGAAGGCTGAAGGCACAAGCGTTCTTTACATCGTTGTCTTCCCTTTATCTTTTTTTTACAAATCTGCTCTTCTAAATGATGAAAGGATTCTCAAAAACTACTATTTAATTCCCAAGTGGTGGTGGCGCAGGCCTTTAATTCTAGCACTTGGGTGGCAGGGTCTCTGTGGGTTCAAGGCCAGCCTGGTCTACAGAGTGAGTTCCAGGGCAGCCAGAGCTACAGAGAGACTCTGTCTCAAAAAGACCAAACAACAACAAAACCGCTAATTCCCACAAAAAAAAAAAAAAACCCAGAAATGAATTGTTGGTTTGAGTCAGATAACTTTTAAATCACCATGCTGAAATATTAAACAAATTTTAAAGCCTAATATGGTGGCATTTGCCTGTAATCCTAGCACTTGAGAGGCTGAGACAGGACAGTTTGGGCTCCATGGCGAGCTGCAGATCACTGGAGCTGGAGTAACAAATAACACTATTCTTGCAACTAAGTTCTCAAGGAAACAATTTAGGCCTAGAACTTTTTTTAAGTTAAAACACATATCATTCATGTATTATTTCATTACAAAACAGTATTCACTATGACCCACTGTACAAACAATTAAGTGTATGAATGATGTGCAAGCACGCTCACGCACACACGTAGGGGGGTGGGGGGGGGAGGGAGAAGATAGAAAGCTTGTACAGGTAATATCCAGACAGAAAACAGCCAGGAACTAGTCGCTAAATTAGCAGTAGTTATGCCTTGGCAAAGGGATTATGCAGTGAAATTTTGGAAGCTTACATTTTCCAAAATAATTGTGTATCACTTTATAATGAAACTGCTTTTAAGGAATCAATGATGAAAATAATAAACTTAAGGTGCCACTTTTATTCACGCATATGACAACTTTCCCAGAACCTTTGATGTTAGATGCAAGGCAAATATGAATTTGATAGTGCACTGTTTGCATAGCCAGGCTGCCTCAACCTTAATCAGAAACCAATAAAAGAAGCATCCAGTAAATAGATCTTCCAAGTCTACGACATTACAATGGAATAAACATGCTAAACGTGAACCTTGAAAACATTAGGCTAAGTGTCAGAAGCCAATTACAAAGACCACAGTTTATGTCCCTTTATATGAAATGCCCAGAATATGCAAATTCATAGAGAGTAATTAGATTATTGCTTGTCAGGGGTGATGTCTGGAGGACTGAACATTGAAAGGGTATGTAGTTTGGGGGGAAGTAATAAAATGTTCTGGAGTTAAGGGTGATGGTTTCATAGCCCTATGAATATATTAAACATAATTATGACAAAGGAAGTATAATCACATCCTTTTAAAAGCTCACTATATATATACTTTCTGAGAGATAAAATCCTCTTGGAGATAAAATTTTTGCATAGAAAAAATAAAGAACAGCTTAGTACTAAATTACATAAATGAGATTATACATAAAGTGGAAATTTATCCAATAAAAACTATTAGCGTGGGGCTGCAGCGATGGCTCAGCAGCTAGGAGCACTTGCCCCACTTGCTACTCTTGCAGAGGACCAGGTGTGGTTCCCAGCACTCACATGGCTAACGGCCATTCAAAACTCCAGTTTCAGGGAATCCAATGCCCTCTTCTGACCTCAGTGAGCCTTGCACACACACACACACACACACACACACACACACACACACACACAAAATAAAAATAATAAAAAAACAGAATAATGTGACCTGCAATACATCTTGAAAAGTTTCAGCAAAGAGGCATAAACTAATGGAAAACACAGAGAAAACATTTTTAGATCTGTAGTCATTTTATTTTTAAAATGAAATGTCACCTTGTCTTGGTGACAAACTTTCTATTTCTTTAAATACCATTTTCTGAAGGAAATCAGAGATAAGATAACTTCTGTAGTTCTTTCCCACCTGGAATCAAATGGAATGGAGTTCTCTGGAGTTAAAGCCTCCAGGAAGCAGTAGAAGAACTTTATTTTCACTAATTCAATCCACAAATGTGTTTCTGGGAACCCTTGAGGTGAGGTAAGTAGTTGCCATGAAGAGTATAACAATAACCAGATCAAAACAACACATCAGCCTCAGCACATGTACCCGCATCTCAAGGACAATTAGAGCATCAGAAAATACTTTAACTCTTAACAGAAGCAGACACTTCACCAGCTGTCCTCAGTGACCCTCACATTAAGATACATTCAAATGGTCACTTTTCCACGTTGTAAATCAAGCACATCCCTTTTTATAGTGTGAGTCACAGGAAAAGAGATTAATCAATAAACTATTTTAGATTAATCAATAAACTAAAATATTAAATTTTAAAGCAGAGGAGATGTTCTAGTTTCTTTTCATTTCCTATGACAAAATACTCTGACCAATACCAACTTGGAGAGGAAAGGGTTTATTTGGCTTACATCTCCCAGGTCACAGTTCATCACTGAGGAAACCCAAAGTAGGAACTCAGAGCAGGAAACTGGAGGCAGAAGCTGAGGCACAGACCATGGAGGAACACTGCTTCCTGGCTTGCTCCCCAGCCCATGCTCAGCCTGCTTTCTTAGACAGTTCAGAACCACCTACCCAGAAGTGGCCACACACAGTGGGCTGGGCCCTCCCATATCACTCAACAAACAAGAAAATACTCCGGAGGCGTGGACACAGGCCAGACCAATTGAAATTCCCCAACTGAGGCTCCCTCAACCCAGGTGTGTTGACACTAAAGCTATCCAGCATAGGAAATGATCACACAGGACACTACAAATGGTAAAATACAGCGGAAAAAGTAAGTTGAAATCAGCTGCTATTTAAAGCTATTATCTACAGTTTAGACCCAACATTCATGAAGTTCTAGGAAACTGATTCATTCAAAAATACAATAGGGTAAGGCCAGGCGTGGTGGCGCACGCCTTTAATCCTAGCACTTGGGAGGCAGAGGCAGGCGGATCTTTGTGAGTTCAAGGCCAGCCTGGTCTACAGAGCGAGTTCCAGGACAGCTGGGGCTACAGGGAGACCCTGTCTCAAAAAGACCAAATAATAATAATAATAATAAAAATAATAATAGGGTATTAACCACTTGAAAAATTAAACCATGTATCTGGGGTTATAAAATTATTTGAATTCACCCCAAATAAATGACAGAAATGAAAAAAAAAGTCTAAATGCCTAAAGACTTTTACTACAGGGTTGAATCTATAAACAACAAAGTGGAAAACTACATAGCAGCATGGCAGAATTCAGTTGGAATGCAGATGCTGGAAGGTCGGCGTCCCAGCTAATGAGTATAAGTAGAAGAGGTGTCCAAAGTGTTAAGATAAAGTTAGAAAATGGAACATTAAGCCATAGATTATACCCTATTGAAACAGAAAAAAAAATAAAATAAGTGCACAAGTCAGTATATCACATACCTATAATCCCAGCACTAGGGGTCAGAGACAGGAGGCCAGCCTGGGCTTCACAGTGAGTTCAAGGCCAGCCTGGCTACATACAAAAATCTTGTCTCAAAACAAAATACATTTTAAAAGGTACAAATAACGGACTTATGTAGAAAACACAGAACTTGGTGACACCAATGTCATATTTTTTAAATTTTTCAATGTTAGAATATTTTAAAAATAATTTATGACCTAAAAGTATACTTAATATAATGGGCACTGCCTGTCTCTCCCTTCTATAACGATCAACCTCAAGAAAAAGAAAATCCATTTAAGTATCAAGGGCAACCCCCAGAGCATGCTGCACAGTAATTCAGCCAAAGTCACATCCAAACAGAACTTCCAGAAATTCAAGGACACAGAGTTTTCACTTAAAAAGAATGGATCACAGATTCATTGTTTAAGGTGCCATTGCTATAGAACATGCAGTCACTGTAACTAATGCCATGTGACTGATAGAAGTTTCACTTTCAAAAAGTTATTTCAGATGAAAATATGAATGACCTTTCCAAGAGGATGCTAGCACGGTCATTTATTCATCTACTTTTTAGTCATGTGAAGTCACACAGGAAGAAAAGCAAAACCAGTACGATGCTCTTGGCACAGAGAGGAATTGAAGATTTACTGCCTCACCTTCAGAGTTGTCACTTGGGAAAACTCAAATTTAGCCTAGGTTTACCTAGAGAAAAGACAAGTATAAGGAGAAAAACTTATCCTTTAAAGAAAAATGAACACTGTAAAACAAAACAAATTGCCTTCTCAAATCTCCCAACTCATAAGAAACACCACAAAACTGCCAGGTGATGAAGATGGAGGTGCAACTGGGGAAAAGGTTTCTCCTTCCTCTGTGGAGAGAGAAAATAACAAGCTTCCCTTAGTTTGATATTTTGTTGCAGCCACTCAAAGAAAGGCCCAGGCTGATTTCTGGAGAAGGATGCTAGGATGCTTTCTTTAACCTGCCCAGCAAAAATGCCTTTCCTAACACTCACCACAGAAAGACGACTGGTGTGTGTGCACTTGTGCACTGCATGTGCATCTGTGTGCATTAGGTGGGGGCTAGAGGTTTGTGTCAGGTATTTTTCTCTACTGTTCTCCATTTATTTTGGGATAGGGTCACTCACTCAACCTCAAGTTGACCAACTAACTAGACTGGCTGGCCAGAGCACCTCTGCCCATGCACCTGTCTCTGGCCCCCAGTGATGGGTTACAGATACACACTGCCATGCCATGCTTTTCTGTATGGCCCAGGAATTAGAGCTCAACACAGCAAGCACTGTATATGCTGAACAATCCTCCCAGCCCTCAGAAAGTGGGTTTACAAAGTACCAGGGCTACTGAGAGGGTTCAGTTAGTAAAGTCCTTGCCATACAAGCCTGACAACTGAGTTCAATCCCCACTGTAGCATGTACATGCCCAAACACAACCCACACACAATAATATTTTTTAATTAAAAATATAGGGTGCTGGAGAGATGACTCAGTGGTTGAAAGCATGGACTGCTCTACCAGAGGACCTGGGTTCGATTCCTGGAACCCATATGTTGGCTAAGAACCGGCTTTAAGCCGGGCATGGTGGTGCACGCCTTCGGTCCTAGCTCGGGAGGCAGACTCAGGAGGATCTCTGTGAGTTCCAGGACAGCTGAGGCCATGGGGAGACCCTGTCCCAAAATTAATTAATTAAGTAAGTAAGTAATTAAAAATATATTTAAATATTAAAAAGTAAAAAAATAGTAACATTAGGGGCTAGAGTGTTGCTCAAGGGCAGAGCAGAGTGTTTATCATATGCCAGGCCCTGGGTCCCCCCCACCCTCTGCCTATCATATGCCAGCCCTAGGTGTGTACCCCCACCCCCTCCCAGCAACAAACAAAAGTTCTCTCTCTCAAGTTCACACAGGGTTAAGGTCCTACCATAGCTGTGCAACACTGAAGGGGTTTACAAAGGAGATACAGACCATTCCAGTCTGCCTCCTGCTGCTATGGTCAGAGTAGACCAGAGCAAGGCAGCTGGGCTTCCTAACGCAGCCATGCTGTGTTCTAGCTTCCATCAGAAGCAGCTGCCCAGGCCTGCCATCCCAAATCATCCTAATCTCTGAATGAGTAGCCCCGAAGATCTCTGTGGATATACAGCCTCTTTCAGGAGCCAGAGGGACACCCCAACTTCGAGTCCTTTCCTTCAGAGTTCTTCCCCAGACTCCCTGAGGACAGGTTCCAATGATAATACAGGACCACTACTTACAAAAGCCTCCTAGGGGAGAGGTTTGCACTAGGCCATCACAGTACATTTGAAATCTTCATCAACTGCCATGAGTTATACTTACCAATCTTCTATTAAGGCTCAATGATCAATGATCATAACCATCTTCTGTGCTCACTAAGTATACTGGTGTTCATTTGTTTGTCTTTTTGAGACATGGTTTCCCTGTAGCCCCAGCTGGCCTGAAACTTACTATGTAGACCAGGCTGGCCATGAACTTACAGAGATCCATCTGCTTCTGCTTCCCAAGTGCTGGTATTAAAGGCATGCACCATCACACCCAGAAAATGCTTTTGTTTTTATCATGGCATACTTTTTAAAAGTTTTTTTTTATGTTTATTACCATTTCCTGGCATGTGCACATGTGCACGCAGTGAACAGAGGCCAGAAGGCAGCATCAGACACTGTGGAACTGGAGTTACACATGGCTGTGACCCACCATGTGAGTGGTGGGTACTGAACCTGGGTCCTCTGCAAGTGCTCTTAACTGCTGAGCCATCTCTCCAGCCCCTTCCAGCATACTTTTAACATAAGCCCACCATGCACTAACAGCCAAATTTGAGTTTTATTCAAGGCAAAATCACAAACCATATCCAATGGATTACTTACATCATAAACTATTTCTTTGGACAGTTATAAGAAGCTATAACTTAGATATTAACAACACATGAAGTATCAATTTGAACAATATTCTGTAAGAAAATTAATCACACAGAATATACCCTGTTTCAGTAGCATATAAAATATATAATCATTTTCTAAAGTAATCAACACTCTGGGGGACAGGAAGTATATAATAAATTAGTTATTTTAATTAAAGCAAAAAGGCACTATACACGAAAAGTAGTGTTCTATAAGCATGGTGTCTTAGCAAAGTCAGTCACTCTAAAGAAGCTCCTGATTCTGTCTTCTTCTCAATCCCAACTCCTTGTCCACTTTAGTGTCTTTGAATCATTCATCCATTAACATGTATCACACACCCATCACGCAAACATACCTCAAGTAATAGGAATACCATGATGAAAAGCTGCTTTCTTTTGGGCAGGAAGGGAGAAAAATACAAATAAACATGGTATATATAAAGCGATGTGAGGAGAACTGCGGAAGGAAGTCAAGCATAGGAGTATAGGCTTTACCGCAAGGGAAGTCATTAGAGCGGACTTTGAGTATCTTGAATTTTAGAGGATTGCCATTCAATCAAGAGAAACACAGGTTAAGTATTCCTTACCCAAAGGACTTGGGATACAAATTTATTGTATTTCTGCATTTGAGAATATTTGCAAGTATGTATGAAAATCTTACTAATGGGACTCAAATACAAACATGAAATTCATGTGTGCTTTATATATATTTATACACACAGCATAAAGGCTGTATTTTAACTGCAACCTACCACATGAAGTCAGGTTTGAAGTTTTCTATTGTGACATGCTAACACTCAACAGATTTTGGAGATTTGGGATCAAGGATGTTGAGTGCCAATAACCTCGCCAGTGTGGCAGCTCACACCTATCGGCACAGCACCTTGAGGCAGAAGGATTATCCCAAATCCCAGGCCAGCTATATAGTAAGACCCTGCTTCCATACACGTACACACACACACACACACACACACGCGCGCGCGCGCACAGACCTAAACCTTCCAATAAATAATCTGCCTCACAGTAATAGGATCAAATAACCAAATTAAAATTCTAAAACCCAGTCTCCTTATCTGTTCCCTGTACCATGTTTGGTGCTGAAGTCGCCCTTACGATGTTAGAGTAATTCAAAGACCATAAAATGCCCACTAGTCTGCTCCTGCTCAAACATCCAACTCCGGCAGAAGTAAACGCTCTCACTGCCTGTCAGCCACCCACTCTTTCCCTGACACATCCCACTCCCAACAATTTACTCAGCCCTTTACACAGCAACACTGTAAAACATGTGTGACTGAACCAATGACACTAAATCAGGGATTAAAAACTTCACTGAAGGGGCTGGAGAAATGGCCCAGAGGTTGAGAGCACCGACTGCTCTTGCAGAGGACCTAGGTTCGATCCCCAGCACCCACATGGTGGCTGAGAACAGTCTTTAACTCCAGTTCCAGGGGAATCTGACACCTTCTTCTGACCTCCACAGCACTGCACGACATGGGTGCGCAGACCTACATGCAGACAGTACATTCATACACATAAAAAAATAAAATAAAAAAAAAACTCCATTGAGGACAAGAACATTACTAGAACATGACATTCAATGTGTTTGTTTGCATCAAGAAACATTTATAGGGGCTGAAGAGATGTCTCAGCAGTTAAAAGCACTGGCTGGTCTTGCAGAGGTCCCAGGTTCAGTTCCCAGCACTCACATGGTAGCTAATAACTGTCTATAACTCTGGTTTCAGAGGATCTGATGCCCTCTCCTGGCCTCCATAAGCACAGCACGAAGGTGGTGTCCTTACATGCAGGCAAAACACTTATACATTAATAAATATTTTTAAAACAAAAAATTACCCATAAAACGTAGCATTACTTCAAAGTGAGATTTTTCAAAGCCAGTGTCTCAAGTAAAAAAAAAAAAAAAAGCAAAGCATTCTGCCTTCTTGGAGACAAATGAAGAAACCTTCTTTTCAACTATACCTGAAGCTGTATTCATCATCCAAAGCAATTCACTTTGAAGCCATTCTGCTTCAACAGCTGCCACAATCACAAACTAAAGATGCAAAAATATGTTTTTAATGAATTCTTCCCCTCCACAACTACTTTCTAAGATTTACATTGCTGTGCTTCCCCCTAAAATGAGCACTGCTATCTGTGGGCCTACGCCTTGTTTTACACAAAGCTACTGTTAAATATTTTGTTCTGCCTTTCATGTTAATTCTCCACAAGCACTCTGTTTTTAATTCATCCATGATGTTGGGCAGCACCAATTCATTACTTCCACTTCTTTCCTGCCTACCTCCTATTTTGCTATGGATGACTCCTTTGACAAATGAAAATTAAAATAAGAACAATATTTATCAAGTTCTTAGAACATCTCAAATGCTGTAGTAAATGCTAGAAACTTCTTTATGAAAGGCACAATACCCACTCCCACAGGAGCTTACAGAGCAATGAAGAGGCAGTGTAAACAGTAACCAGGCAATATGAGAACTTCCTCACATTGGGGAGGGAGGGACACCTCAGGTCCAGTGAGAACAGACAAAAATCAAAAGAGCTTCTCTCTGAAAGAGTTTGGCAGTAGTACTAAGCCTGATGCTAGCAATCCCAGCATTCAGGAGGAGTCAGGAAGATGGTGAATTCTAGCCCAGCCTGGACTGCATAGCAAAATCCAGTCTCAAAAAAAGGGAAATGACAACAACAAATTCTGTACTACTGAGCTAAAATCTGAGGATTAGCAAGACAAGTAAGAGATGCCATGCAGGCTGGGAAGCTCCCCAGTACCAAGGCACTACTGCATGAGAAAACACACCATCCTACCTATTATCTTAAAACTGCTTAAACACATAAGAGACAGGTAATTCTCAATTCACAAGCTACAGACTGCAAAACTTTTCCATATATAAAACTTGTTTACAGGCAGAAAGATGGCAAAATTCAATGGAGTAGAGTTGGCTGTAGACAGCAATGCCAAAATACCAGAGAAAAACCAAACACCCCATTAAGCCCCATGGAGTCCTGGTGAGATTCCCTTAAGAGCCATAGGTGGTAGCAAGCAGAGAAGGCTGGGGGGTGACAAGATAGATGTCCTCCAGCAAGAAACGAGGCTCTCCCTTAAACTACCCCTCTGCCACCCCAGCAGGGTTTTAATGCTAACTTTGCTATTTGGAATCTCTTGATCACTTCCTCTAGGCTGCAAAAACTTCTGAAATGGGATGTATCCTTGACACAAAAAGCTTAAATTCACTGGGCTAGACAACACAGAAACTTACTATCTGGCTAAGGAGTTTATTTGTGAGTCTGTATTAGAAGTCTGTCTAGAAGAATTCTGGGAAAAGAGACTACTGTACAGAAAGACCATCAGGAAAGCACAGTACTCAACAGATGAGAGTAACCGTAACAAGAAGGGCGGTACAGCAGTCAGAAAAGAAGCTGTGAAGATGAAGGTTAGCTAAATGCATGCTGCCCAGCAAGTACAGGAAAGGAAAACAACACTCAGGTCTCTAGGTCCATATGCAACAACTGAACCACCAAAGATCCTAGCTACCTTTAAAATAATAGTGTTGGGGACCAGCAAGATAACTCCAGATTAGAGTTCTTCTGTGCAAGCCTACAACTTGAGTTCCACCTCCAGAACCCGCTGTGGAAAGAGAGACCAACCCTCCACACGTACACAATGACCTAAGCACATGCCCACACTCACACACACACACACATACACACATCACACACACACACAAAGTAATGAACTAATCAATTAAAAATAAGTGTCATAATAATTAATTAAAAATAAAAGTGTCATATAATAATAAATTAATCAACTGAAAATAGTACCATAAAAAGTAGTGCCCTCCTTTAAGAAAATACATTTGTCAAAAATTACCTACACTAGTTATCATCTACATCTTGTGTGGCAGAGAAAAACACAAAGAGACAGATTCTAAAATTAAAGTCAGTTTGACTTGATTTTCTTAGGTTTCTGTGTACTTTGCATCCATGTTAGGAACAAGAAGATAGCACTGATTTCAAAACAAAAGGATCGGCAAGGAGTGGTTCGGCAGAAGCTTTGGCTGCAGTCTAAGGTAAGCTGTTCTAAAGCATTTATAGGGTCTTAGGGTATGCTGACAGAAAGATAAATTAGTAATTTTTAAAAATAAGTAGAGCAGCCGGGCATGGTGGCACACACCTTTAATCCTAGCACTCAGGAGGCCAAGGCAGGCAGATCTCTTTGAGTTCAAGGCCACCCTGGTCTACAGAGTGAGTTCCAGGCCAACTGGGGCTACAGGGAGACCCTGTCTCAAAAAAGACCAAAACAAACAAACAAACTAAAACAGTAGGGCCTGGTGGCACTAGCCTATAAATATGAGCAAGCTATACGAGAGGCTGAGAAAAGAGGACTGTGCATTTAAGACTCCCTGGGCCATAGAACTGAGTTCAAGGCCAGTCTGGGCAACTTATTGAGACCCTGTCTCAAACTACAAATAAAAACAGTGCTGTGGGCTGGGCATGGTGGCGCACACCTTAATCCTAGCACTCGGGAGGTAGAGGCAGGCAGATCTTTGTGAGTTCAAGGCCAGCCTGGTCTACAGAGTCAGTTCCAGGCCAGCTGGAGCTACAGGGAGACCCTGTCTCGAAAAGACAAAAAAAACAAAAACAAAAACAAAAAACAGTGCTGTGGATAGCATGCCAAGGCCCCAAGTCAATTCCCAACACAGGAGTGAATGACACAGCTTGATTTCTGCATCGTTCTGATTTCAGCTTTGTTCTGATTCCCACCCCTGGGTAAGCCACATTTCTCCTCTCATCACCTAAGGCAAGTTGACAGAGCAAGTGGTAAACTGTATACACCAAGTCTACAAATAGTTCCTACCGTCCGCTGAGCATCAGTGTTCATTTCACCATTATTCCTCAGATTTTCCTACAATGGAGGCTTAGACTCCCATTCTCCTCTTTCCCAGCCTTCCACCATAGTACCCTCCTTTCCCAGCCTTCCACCATCGTACCCTCCAAGACCTGTTCTCCACACAGCCCAGGACAAGCTTTCCTGATCACCACATGGTAGCACTCCTCAGGTGGCTAACATAAATAACCCTTTCACACAAACCCACATGCTGCCAGTTCTACCTCCTGCTATTCCTCTCCCCTTGCCCTAGCTGGCTTCCACCGCTTCCAGAAGGACCTCTGCCCCAGACCCTAGGAATTCTGCCCACTTGAAATGCTCTACACGGAAATCTTCACAGGGCTGGCATGCAGGTCCAGTAGAAATGTCACTTCCCTGACCACCCAATGTATAGCAGCTAACCCAGTCACCTTGGCCTAACTTAAATCCTGCTTAACCCTATTACTTTTCTTTTACATTTGTCCCCTACCTAGGCTCCACGAAAGGTAAACCACCTGAATATTGTCTTATTCTTTTCTGTATCCATGACACTTAAGAGGGAGACTGAAATACACTGGACATTGACTTATTAACATTTACTGAACATGTGTTGCCTCAAAATGGCTACCCCCTCCCCGATAAAAAGGTTAAGAAGAATGAAGAGGCATGATCTCATGTAATTTCATCCCAAATGGATCTCTAATGTATTCCCAACAAATTCTTCTGCCCATAGTGAACCAGTACTCATTGCAGAGACAGACCTGAGGCCACAAGCAGAGGGGGCTTCACCCTACCTCCACCCCAACACTCAGGTCCTTCCACATCATCCACAACAGGAAATGGCTGAAGGGCCCCAGCCATTCCAGTTTCCCTGGCCCCATCTGCCAATGCCTCTGAATCACTCCTGTCCTTTCTTCCCTACATCACTGCCACCAAACCCTGTTTGAAGTTACATTCCAAGACATTTATTAAACAGCCTTCATGAGCCGGGCGTGGTGGCGCACGCCTTTAATCCTAGCACTTGGGAGGCAGAGGCAGGCGGATCTTTGTGAGTTCAAGGCCAGCCTGGTCTACGGAGTGAGTTCCAGGACAGCTGGGGCTACAGGGAGACCCTGTCTCGAAAAGACCAAAAAGAAATAATAAATAATCTCTCATCAAATCTCTGCTGAGCTCCTTCTGGGGGTCGACACATGTGTCAGCATAGAATATTGATGGGAGGTATTCGGGGGAGGGAGTCAATGTAAAGTATGGAGGATATGTGAAGTAAGGGGGAAGGTTAGGAGAAGAGAACCGGAGGGGTGGCCACCAGTGGAAGGGGGGGAGGAGAGAAGGATGAAACTCGACAATGATTGACAAAGACTAGACGCAAGGCCGGCCGTAAAGAGAGAGTCGTAAGTGAGTGATAATATGAGCGAGGAGTCAGTGGCCGTCGGAGTGCGTAGTGAAAGGGGAGCGATAATGTTTGTATATGACAAGGAGCCAGCTGGTCGTAACAGAGTAGGTTCGGACAGCTACCTACAGGTGAGACCAGCGTGTCCGCGTTGTTTACGGAAAAAGAAAAAAGAAAAAAAAGACACGAAAAGTGAAGTGAAGACGGGGTCCGGAATAGGCTAAGAAATGATGGCACGATAGAGATGAGAGGGAAGAGGGAGGTAAGCTGTGGGAGTGGGGGCGAAGTACTTCTCTTTGGCGAGAGGACCCAGGTTCGATCCCCAGCACCCACATGGCGGCTAAGAACCATCTGCAACTCCAATTCCAGGAGAACTCCAGTGTCCAGGGGAATCCAACAACCCTCTTCTGACCTCTGTGCACTGCACACACGGGTGCACAAACACTACATGCAGACAGTACATTCATACACAACAAAAATAAATAAAATTTAAAAAAAAAGGAAAGAAAAAAAAGAGGTCACTGGGATGTTACTTTTACCTAGGGGAGGTAACTACTTCCCTTTCAGTGGAAACTTGGTAAAAGATGAATAATTTTCTCATTTAGTTTGTATTTAAATAGAAGATACTCTTTTTCTACTTCAAAAATTAGTTACCCATCTGATACCTGGTGTGTACATCAAGGACTGAAGATTCCTCTATACACCTTGGGGTCCTGCAGTTGATACAGCCAACTCCACTGGCTGCCCATCCATCTGTTGGCTCACCTGAACCTGGTCCTAACCTGCCATTTTCTGCTCCAGCCTGGTCTGCTCAAGATACATTCACTCTTTCACCTACGAGCTCAAGTCTGCATTTTCATTCTCAGTCCCAACTCTGGGAGCTCCAGCAGCAAATCCAGCAGCAGCTCCCTCCTGGCACTGGTCTGGTTCGTTATCTTACAGACATAGTCTCTTTATCAGCAGCTCACTCTGAAACTTTGTGAATTCTACTGTAGCCTCTTTACATTGTAATCTTTCTGTAACCTGTACATATGTATATAAAGATATATTTACTGTGTTAAAAAAAATTAGTTACACACTGGAGTAACTTTTTATTATGTTTATTTATTGTGTGTATTTGTATGAGAGAGTGTATGCCATGGACCAGAAGAGGGCATCAGATCCCATGCAACCAGAGCAGTTGTGAGCCACCTGATATGGGTGCTGGGAACCCAACTGTGGTCCTCTGTTGCACCTGCTCTTAACAACTGAGCCATCTCCTTCCAGTTCCTGAAGAGCAGTATCTGAAATTACCATTAGCCATTTCCAAAAGAGCATGACAACTGTTTGTTCTGCAAGTATACAGGAATATTATTAACCCCAGCATTTGCTGTCAAGAACAGAGCATGCATCAGCAGGCAGACCAGGTTCAAATCTCACCTCCTAATGACCAGGAGCAAATTACTAAAATACTTTTGAGTTTCAAATTCCTTATCTGTTGAATGAGAATGGAAAGATCAACTTCACAGGGTGATAAAGAGAAGAGCAGGGAAGACCTAAGAGGACAAAGGGGCTCTAAGTAGAAGCCTTTTTTTTCCCCCTGTCCTGGGAGAGAAGTTAGAAAGAGTTCCTCCCAACTCCCTCCCCTACTCCCAACTTTTAAAGTTTGTCCCACAGTATATCAATATTGCCCTAACCACCCTTTTATTTAAAACTAATATTTTATTAAAACTAATTTTATTAAAACTAATAGTTTAAATTGGTATTTTATAATTGTTTATTCACTGTGGTTTGCTACAAAACTACTTTCCTATGGGATTTTTAATTGAATTGTTTGAAATTTAAATATATTTCTAAGAAAACAATTTATGTGTCTCAGAAGTTCAGCAATGACCAACCAACTGGACCTTTTCATTAGCAATTTGGCTCCATTGTCATCTAAATAAATCATGTTTTTAATATTTTATATAGAAAAACACAAAAACAAAATCATACTTGCTGAATCTGTGAAATTGCTACTTTCCTTGCCCATCATCTAATGCTTAGAATTTGCATTTCCTTGATAAGATACTTCTTTTGATAAGACAGTGTAAGAATCACTGCATCTTGGGGCTGGAGAGATGGCCTAGTGGTTAAGAGCACCAACTGCTCTTGCAGAGGACCCGGGTTCGATCCCCAGCACCCACATGGCGGCTGAGAACCGGCTTTAACTCCAGTTCCAGGGGAATCAAAGACCATTTTCTGACCTCCGCGGCATTGCACGACATGGGTGCACAAACATACATGCAGACAGTACATTCATACACATAAAAAATAAAATTAATATATATATTTAAAAAAAGAATCACTGCATCTTAATACTTTCTACTTCCCTAAAGATCTCTGCTGACCAAAGCTTCTCGTGGCTTATACCTATAAAGATATAGAATTTCCAGGTCTTACTCACCACTACAGCAAAAGTACACATCTCATATGCAGTTATTTTATCTATTTTCTCAATTCCAACTGATTAAAGAAAAATGTTCTGACCAGTACCTAGCACACCATGCAACAAGTATGTAAATACTGTTTGCCTTGATTAAATGGCATGAGCTGAAAACACTCTAGATTCCTAAGTTCTTACATCCCAGGCTCCTTAGTCTGTGAGATGCTTGTTAGTGAAAAAAGGCTTAACACATGATGACAAATCAGACCAGCATGCATTGCTATGCAATTACCCTATTTGAGCTGAAGAGAACCTGGTCAATTGGCAAACTTCATGACTGGCTCAGTGTAAGGACAGCTTTTAGAAAGACTTCTGAAGGAGTGCCACAGACTAGGGTAGATTACTAAGTGATAAAGGTCAAAGGTATTCCTTAAAAGCTCAAGAACAGAAAGTTTTCATTGTTTCTGTTTGCTGGGAAAGGAGGTAAGTTCTTCAAGAATAAGGCTAACCTTCAGGTCCCTCCAGAAGACATTGCCTTTAATTTTTAAAATAAGAAGCAGCACATTCTTGCTCACATTTCTTTATAATGTTTAAATCTGACTTCTTCGCAAAAGGCAAAAAACAAAATTTCAAATGTGTTTCAAATTTAATATAATCAAAGTCCCAAGGCAACATGAAATGTGAGATATTTTGCACATTTTTTAAAGTAGGTATGCTAATGGCCTTTGAGAATTACAATTCTCTAAAGATAGGAACTTTAAGAACCTAACCTAACTTTTGTTCTGGATTAAATCTGACATACACTAACTTGATATATCACTATTCAGCTGAAAGGAATTCTTTTAGAACATGGTATATCCATACAAATTCAATGTTCCATACTTATAAGTCGAAAGATTTTGTTTCAAAACATATTTCCAGCTTGGAAAACATGCAAATAAAATTGGACTTTTGAAAATACAAGTATTATATTTTCCACAAGTTGCACAAAGCTATTGTACAGAAATATGAAAATTCAGATCGGGTATCAGACTACTCAGAGAGTCACTGCAAAGACCAATTAGCCAGACCCTAGATACAAGAAGCACAAAGAATTGGATTTGATTTTACAGCACCACAAATAACTGCACCACTGCAGCACTGCAAGGGAAAAATGCCACAAGTTTAAAAATTAAACCACAATCAGTTCAGCTGAGCTTTTTTTTTAATTTTTTTTTATTATTAATTTTTTATTTATTTCTGTATGTGTATGAATGCACTGTCTGCATGCAAGTCTGTGCACCCGTGTCGTGCAATGCCGAGGAGGTCAGAAGAGGGTGTCGGATTCCCCTGGAACTGGAGTTCTCCTGGAATTGGAGTTTCAGAGGGCTCTCGGCCGCCATGTGGGTGCTGAGGATCGAACCCGGGTCCTCTGCAAGAGCGGTCGGCGCTCTTAACCGCTAGGCCATCTCTCCAGCCCTCAGCTGAGCTTTTAAAAATAAGCTAATATTCTCTGGAAAATACTCACAATGAAATACCTTTCTCAGGTTCAGTTCTTCTGTTACAATAGCCATATTGTGTACAGACTACTGTACTGGACAATAGAGACACAGAGCCTTGCCACTGTCTCTGCACGCATGGCCAAATGCTCCAATGCTACAGAGACAGGCAAGCTGAAGCCCTCTGGCCTTGTGTGTGGCACTGCTGATTACTGGGTACAGTTTTGGGTAGGTAGGTAGTTGCTATTGTTATTGCTCTTTTATTTACCACTTCAATAGCAGGTATAGACAAAAATGTTTGTGAAACTATTATTCAAAATGCTTTCAAAGCCAGATAAGCTCTTTCATAAAAACATTTTTGTTGGAATATAACACCCCAAAAAATTAAAGTAATAAATAAGAGATATCTAGTATAATTTTCAAAGGGCTAAGTATTTTTGCTTTGGATAACAACCTCCATTTGAAAATCAAGTACTATGAATGGAATCTTAAAAAGCCACTCTCACAGGGCAGGTGGGAGGCAGAGGTAGGCGGATCTCTGTGAGTTCAAGGCCAGTCTGGTCTACAGAGCAAGCTCCAGGCCAGCTGGGACCCTTTCTCAAAAAAAAAAAAAAAAAAAAAAAAAAAAAAAAAAAAAGCCACTCTCCTCAAGTACAAATGACCCCTTTTCTAATGAAGAAAAGTAAGATTTCAAATATGAAGACTAATCAGCTTCTCCTTCCCGAGTGGTACCACAGAACAGGAGATACTAACCACCGCCAGTATCTGAAAAGGAGAGTAATTACCACTCCCATTGCTGAAGTCCCCTACCATTATCTCTACAGTGATTCTCAGGGCTTGTCTATCTATTTTTAGTTAGCTTACTAAAACGAATCTTCACTTCTAGTTTTGCATCCAATTATCACTTCATGGCCCATATAAAAGAAAGCCGCTTGATTCTGCACTATTTGATAAAAAAAAAAAAACACACAAATACCATTTATATGCATATATTTCATATAACACAATCCAACTTCAGAATACCTTCCAAAGCAAACCAAAGAATGCCACAAAACTGTACACTTAAAAATGGTTAGAATGGTAAAATTTTAAATTATGTATATGTCATATACATAATTAAATTAAATAAATCAAGGCAATTGGTCTACATTCCAATGCCCATCTTCCCATTATATGATAAGGCTTTTCCTGATAAACTAATTTCCCAAAGTAATAAAACACAACAAAACCTTACTCAAAATTCCAAGTGTAGTAAGAGCTAAAGATGAAAACTGTATTTAAGAAAATGGTTTTCCGGGGCTGGAGAGATGGCCTAGCGGTTAAGAGCACTGACCACTCTTACAGAGGACCGGGGTTCGATCCCCAGCACCCACATGGAGGCTGAGAACCCTCTGAAACTCCAATTCCAGGAGAACTCCAGTTCCAGGGGAATCCGACACCCTCTTCTGACCTCCACAGCATTGCACGACACGGGTGCACAAACCTGCATGCAGACAGTACATTCATACACATACAGAAATAAATAAAATTTAAAAAAAATTTTTTTTAAATAAAAAAAGAAAATGGTTTTCAGCCGGGCATGGTGGCGCATGCCTTTAATCCCAGCACTTGGAAGGCAGACGCACACAGATCTCTGTGAGTTCAAGGCCAGCCTGGTCTACATAGTGAGATCCAGGACAGCTTGGAGCTACAGGGAGACCCTGTCTCCAAAAGACAAAAAAAAAAAAAAAGAAAAGAAAAAGAAAACGGTTTTAAGCCCGAATGGTGACCCATGCCTATAATCCCAACATTCAGAGGTTGATGCAGGACTGCTGTGAGTTTCAGGACCAGCCTGGCCTACAATGCAAGTACAAGGCCAGCCAGGGCTACACAGCAAGATCCTGTTCTCAAAGAACCAAAATATGGTTCTAAAGGTTGTATAGCTCAGTGGTAGAGGGCTGGTCTAGTATATGTACAAGGCCCGGGGTTGGATCCCCAGCCTCTCCTCTCTCTGTCTCTGTCTCTCTCTCTCACACACACACACATACACACACAAACACAAACACACAGTTTTACTTTCAAGTACTCCAATATCACAAGTACAAAGGCATACAACAGCATGTGAAACTGCTAAATGAAAAATTTTTCAGATTTCTATGCATCACAGTATTAAAAAAAGTATTGCCAATTCAGGTAAGTGGTATATTAATCACTTCTTTCATAATCTAACACCGATCTTCACAACTACCCTAAGAACTGAGTAGTCTACCACCCCCACTTTATAGATGGTGAAACTGAGGGAGGAATCTTTTTTTTTTCTAAATCTGGGATCACTAATGCTGTGCAAAATTCTAAGGAGCTCATCAGTTTTCAAAGCTAGTGCACTGCACGCTTCCCACCTACTCGGTTCTACTTGCATCAGAAAAGCAATGAGAAGAACTATATGGCTAATGTGACTTTTTCTCACAACTCCTAACTTTTTAAGAATTCTGATGATCTGTTATGTAGTTGAGAAAAGAAAAGCATCCCTACAGAAAACATAACACTGAGCTTTGAGGAAGAAATTACATTGCAACAAACAACTATTCTTTTATTCTTCAGGAAACTCACAGACAACCTTTAAGTTTACTTAACAAAGAAATACAAACCCCAAAATTTTTAAAAGTTAACAAAACCTCTTATCCTTATCAGCGTATTTTTATACAAGACATTCCCATCACAAACCTAACTCATCACCAAGTACTAAACAGGAAATGCAAAATGCTACTGGCAATTCCAAATCCCTAAAATCTTTAGTTCAATCTACCCCACGCTTTCTAAAGCCAAATGATCAAATTATTAAGGTGTCCAAGATAAATTGAGGACACCTACCAAGGCACAAGGGGTCAAGGATCAGCATGCTTTTATTCCCCATGTGTGATCACACACACACACACACACACACACAAGAATTAAAACCAAACAACAAAAAAAAAAAAACAAGCCACAAATTTCATCACTCCATTCCACCGGTTTTACAAAAGCAAAACAAAAGTTGTTCTTTACTTTTTTTTGAACAAGTAAAACTATAAAAACATGGCTTGAGGGAGACTGGACATGATCAAAGTACAATGTATACATGTATGATTTAAAAAAAAATAAAACAATATTATTTCAAAAAGAACGAACGTGGGGCTGGAGAGATGGCCTAGCGGTTAGGAGCGCCGACGCTCTTGCAGAGGACCCGGGTTCGATCCCCAGCAACCACATGGCGGCCGAGAGCTGTCTGAAACTCCAATTCCAGGAGAACTCCAGTTCCAGGGGAATCCGACACCCTCTTCTGACCTCCGCGGCATTGCACGACACGGGTGCACAAACCTGCATGCAGACAGTACATTCATACACATACAGAAATAAGTAAAATTAATAAAAAAAATTTTTAAAAAAAACAAAAAGAACGAACGTGTGTTGACTGCAAGATGATCCTGCCTCTCTCAGCGAGGGAGAAGCAAACCCAAGCCGCTGCAACTCGCCGGATCTGAGCCCGCTTAAGGGGGCATTTCAGAAACCCCTCCAACGCGCAGTTCACCTGCGGCCTGAAGCCCAAGTCAGACGCCTAGAGAACTCTCCACGCGTCCGCAGAGGTCTTACAGAATAAGCTGGGGGAAACCGTGAACCAGACACAGAAGTTTTCCTGTGATCTAAAACTTTCAAGGTTGCATTTTACTAAAACCTGTTTCCACAGATAGAGTGACTTGGCTGCTACCGCAGATATCAGATCGAAATTCGAGTTTAAAAAAGAGTGAAAGAAAAAAAAAGAAAGCCAAGCCTTTCCAGTGTTACGCTTCACTCCAATAAAAAGCTTAATTGAAGGAAGAAAAAAGGCGAAGAATAAAGGTCCCGGCTCCCCAGCTCTTGACCTTCAAAACAAAGCAAAAAGGAAGAGAGAAGGAAGAAGGACTCAACCCCAGAGGAAAAGTTTGGAGCAGGACCCGGGCTACTCAATCGCTCCAGGGCAGAGGCAGACCGCGCGCGCACTCGGGGCTCAGGGACCCCCTCGCCGGGGCCGGGAAGGACGCAGTCCGCGGATCCCGCCAGCCCCGGCCCTGCACCCCGCCCCTCCGCGCCCCGCGGCAGCCCCAGCACGTCCGGCCCCTTACCGGCATCATTTTGGACCCGAACCGCATGGAAGCGAGAGGCCAGCCCGCGGCCTGGCCCAGCCGACGTGGGCCGGGGGTCGCGGCCCGGGGAAGCGAGGCGAGGACGAGGCCGCGCGCGCGGCGGCCGACCTGTTGCGAGGGAGGCGGCGGCGCGCAGGTCCTCTCAGCCGGCTAGGGCGCCACGGAGCCCCGGGGCCTCTCCCCCGGCTCGGCCGGGACGCCGCTTTGTCTCCGCGCTCGCTACGGCCGGGGCTCCCTCCTCCCCTGCTCCGAAACCAACTAATCCCGGCCGGGCCCCCTCCGAGATCCGAAGGCTCCGCCCCCCCGAGAGGGCCCCGCCCGCGGCGCGCCTGGAGGCCTAGGGGAGGGGAAAGAGGAAGCTGGCCCAGGGCGACGGCGCATGCGCACTGTCTGGGGCGGGGCTTAGGGTGGGAATCTTTTCGCCTCAGGATTAGAGGGTGGGCGCGGACGCCCCTAGGTAGTGCTGGCAGAGAACAATCCTTATAAAAGGCCTAGAGTGCACTAGGTTGTGACGCTCAGCTTCAGGCAGTTCCGAGTTGCACGAGTCCCAAAAGTCCCCTACTTGCTATGGTGTAAAAAGAAAAAAGTACTTCACTATGACCAAAGTGGTATAAAGGTTTTGTCCTAATACAGTCAAAAGGCTTTAAAACGTGTAAACCAGCCTCCCAAGGAGCTCCTAAGCTTGTAACACTCTACGGACAAAGGTATCAACCTTTCAAGCCCAGAAAAGTGGCATTGCCTTTGGCAGGGGGTACAGATCTGGTCCCTGAGCCATCTTCCATCACTCAGGGTCCAGGAAGCTTAACTGCGAACGCCATTGCTGGTTAAGTAGCCCACGCAAGCTCACTCAGAAAAGGACATGGAATAGCACCAGACATTCAGGAGCTTCAAGAATGGCTGAGTGGGCTCGAATCCACACCCGTCATATCAGCACTAGGGAGGCAGAGGCTGGAGAATTGCAGTGAGTTGGAGGCCAGCCCAGTATACAGAGATTTTATCTGAAAACATTTTTTAATTTAAAAAAAAAAAAAAAAAAAAGAATCTTGCAGTGCGTGGTGGCAGGGGCCTAGATTCCCAGTTACTCAGAAGGCTGAGGAAGGAGGATCCCAAATTAAAAGCCTGGTAGTGAGGCTTAGCAGAACAGGTCTCAAAGTGAAAACTGGGAAAAAAAAAAAAAGAGGGCTGGGGACGTAGATCAGTGAGAGACTAGTTGCTTAACGTGCAGAAGGCCCTAGTTTCAATCCCCCATTCCACAGAAAAGAATGGACAATTCTTGGTGGGCATGGTGGCACGTTTGTCATCCCAGCACTGGGAAGGCAGAGGCAGAAAGGTTCAGGAGCGTGAGGCCGACCTGGGCTACGTACCCTCTCCTAAATCAACCAATAAACAAACAAAAAGGATGATTCTGTCCCTCCCCAGAATCTCCATCAAACTCCCTAACAGCACCATCCCAGGTACTATATCTAAATATGAAATTATAGCTGGTTCAAGTAGAAGTCAATGTTCTAACAAAACCATAAGATTAGCCTGAGTTAAGTAAAGGAAATTCAGGCCTCCATTTATTCAGTAAATATTTATCAAATATAAATCATGTACTAGGTATCCTAAGAACTGTGGATCCATTAATGAGCAAAACAAAGTTCAGTGGACAGGGGCTGGAGAGATGGCTCAGCATTTAAGAGCACCGACTGCTCTTGCAGAGGACTCTGGTTCAATCCCCAGCATCCACATGGCAGCTGAGAGCTGTCTTTAACTCCAGTTCCAGGGGAATCAGACGCTCTCTTCTGACCTCTGCGGCAACAACAAAACCAATAGTTAAATGTTTCGATAACAAATAAAAGCCCTCTAGCCGGGCTAGCACTTGGGAGACAGAGGCAGGTGGATCTTTGTGAGTTCAAGGCCAGCTGGGTCTACAGAGCAAATTCCAGGACAGCTGGGGCTACAGGGAAACCCTGTCTCGAAAAAGACCAAAAAAAAAAATAATAATAAAATAAAAAAATAAAACAGGGATCTTGCTGAGCATGGTGTGATGGTGGATACCTTTGATCCCAGCACTTGGGAGGCAGAGGTAGGTAGATCTCTGTGAGTTCAAGGCCAGCCTGGTCTACATAGGGATTCCAGGACAGCTGGGGCTACAGGGAGACCTTGTCTCAAAAAGGCCCCCCAAAAACATCTTCAAGGGAATGACACTAGATAGACTAGTTAGTGGATGAACTCACACCAAAGGACTATCTGGAGATACACACTTGATAGGCTTTAACATATATGACAAAATGCATGAAATATGGTTGGGGGGGTTACATCTAAATACAATTAAGATATATTATATAGGGGCTGGAGAGATGGCCTAGTGGTTAAGAGTGCTGACTGCTCTTGCAGAGGACCCGGGGATTCGATCCCCAGCACCCACATGGTGGCTGAGAACCTTAACTCCAGTTCCAGGGGAATCCGATGCCCTCTTCTGACCTCTGTGGCACTGCATGACACGGGTGCACAAACCTACATGTAGACAGTACATTCATACACATATAAGAATAAAAAAAATTTTTAAGTAAAAAAAATTAAAAAGATGTATTATATAAAATGTATATTTCAATGAAAAAACAGAAAATAAGTAAATAAATAAATTAATTAATTAAATATAAGCCATGTGGTGGAGTATGCCCATGGTCCCAGCACTTGGGAGATGGACTCAGGAAGATCAGGAGTCTAAGGTGAACCTTGGCTGTATAGTGAGTTTGAGGCCAGCCTGAGCTACGTGAGAACTTGTCTTGAATTACTCCATTTCACTTTTCTCCACAGGACTTCTATGAGCATCTGGCAGTCACTGTGTCTTAGTTGTCTTCTACCTCCCCCTTGTACCAAGGAAGGATTTTCATCTGTTGTGTTCCCTGGGCCAGTCCCAAAATAGTACTCAGAACCTACTAGGGGCACATGAACTCTCTGCTGAATAAATGTCCGTCATAGACCCAAACACATGTTACACCCCCAGAAACCACCAAGCACATTTATTAAACATCTAAAAAACATCTATTACAGGACTGGAATTGAGATGTCCCAGGGGCTAATTCCAGTCTAGGGCTGTACCCATTCGGCACAGCAGGTGGCGATCTTGTGCTTTCTCACTCAGGCCCACTGCCCAGGCTGTGGTCAGCTCTGCTGGGCTGAAAAAAAAATTTTTTTTTAATTAATTAATTTATTTTCTTTTGGTCTTTTTGAGACAGAGTCTCCCTTTACGTCCCAGCTAGGCCTTGTGAGCACTGGCACTTATAGTATAAGAGCCAGGCTGCGCCTTGAATTTCACAGACGATCAGCCTGTGCCCCTGCTCCGATGTCGCTTAGAGATATAAACCTATTGTGCTGCCCATGCCTGTAGCTAAGATACTAGTGTCTTAGCTGCCGCCTTGTGGGGCTCGCTGAGTATCGAATAGCTATCGGTCTCGTCCGGAGATCCAGTCAGTGTTTTTAATCACTTCGAGCCATCGTCTCCAGCCACTGAAATTTTATAAATATTTGTTGTTATCATTTTTTGGTCTTTTTAAGACAGGGTTCTCCCTGTAGCCTCAGCTGACCTGGAACTACTCGTAGACCAGCTGTGGCCTTGAACTCCCAAAGATCCACCTGCCTCTCGCCTTCCACGTGCTCAGGATTAAGGCATGCTGTCACATCAGCACTGCTTTTATTTAATACCTTTTTTTTGGCAGGTTTGTTCTTTATGTGATTGAAGTGAATGTATGAATCTGTCTGCATGTAGGTTTTTTTTTTTATTTTTTTATTTGTCTGCATGTAGGTTTGTGCACCCGTGTGTTCAGTGCAAGAGGAGAGTGTTGTTGTTCCCCTGGAACTGGAGTTCTCCTGGAATGGAGTTTGCAGATGGTTTTAGCCGCCATGTGGGTGCTGGGATCGAACCTGGGTCCTCTTGGGCAGAAGTTCTTAGTGCCGGGATCTCATAAGCCCCTGTATTTTATTATATGTTTGGCATTTGATATGGATGTATAGGGCACTCCTTCATGTTCTGCCAATGCCCTAGAGTCAGATAGACTCGGGTGGTGGAGTCCCCTGGGAACTAGCAGGGCGGAATCGAGGGCACCTGCTGGGAAGGCAAGTGCTTGCCCCGCACACCTGGTACATCTGGTTGTTCATGAGAAGCGGCGTGGGCGCATATGTGAGAATGAGAGTTTGTTCCTCAGCCATTTAGAAGGGTGTCAAGAACAGTCTCGGTGCAACCAGCCAAAGAACCCACCTGTACCTGTGGTCAGCAACGGATCGGGAGCTTGGCTAACCTGTCATCAGGCCTTCTAAGAAGTCTATCCGAATTACTCTAACGAACTTATACTGGACTGGATCCACAGGGGACAACACGCATGTTCATATTATGGCTCTCACTATTCCCAAATGCCTACGTTCATCCCGAGAGAATGAACACCCCTCGGAAAATTACCTGGCCATGGTCACTATTGTTGTACAAACTGTATACCTAATGCACAGTGATACAGGGGGGAACAGAAACTTCTGATCCTTCATAGTTGATCTGCCAAGCTACCACAGTATCCACCCTATTAACATATCTCGAGACACATCGAGTAACACGACACACACCACTATACACATCACACTCAGGCTGTGCATGTTGAGCACGCGCACAGCTGTTATAGGCGCGCAGGTACTTGGGGAGCAGAGGTAGGTGGATTCTGCTGGGTGCATTGCAACGCGTCCAGCTGTGTCTCCACAAAGTGAGTTCGCGCGCACAGGTGGTGGCAGGGAGACTGTCTACAAATATGAGGACAAGAAAAATAAATAAATCAATTGGCGTGTTCGAGTTCATGATCTGAATGTCTTAGCGAGAGAGTGGAGAGCCCATGGTTGAAGTGGGCGACTTTGGAGAAACCATTCACAATTTGTGGCTGGTGCTAAGCACCAGGGCCAGGCTCAGCATACAGAGCCACACCACCTCCCAGCCCACTAGCTCACTGATGGGAGCACCATTTCATTTTAAAATGCCTAGGCCATGTAAAAAGTGCCTGCGCTGCCAGAGCAAAGCACAATATTCCCACTCTCAGCGCCAGTTCATTGCCATATAAGTGCCTCCACTCGAGAGCCTGCAGCCTGTGTGCAACTTCACTAAGGGCTTAGGTGAGGGGCTGGTTTTACAAGTGAGCTGNAACAACAAAACCAATAGTTAAATGTTTCGATAACAAATAAAAGCCCTCTAGCCGGGCTAGCACTTGGTGAGGAGACAGAGGCAGGTGGATTTCTGTGAGTTCTAAGGCCAGCTGGGTCTACAGAGCAAATTCCAGGACAGCGGGGCTAACAGGGAAACCCTGTCTCGAAAAAGAACCAAAAAAAAAAAATAATAATAAAAAAAATATTATATATATATATATATATGACATAGTATATATAGTATATATATATATCAACCCTCATCCACTGCTAATGGGAATGTAACTTGTACAGCCAGTATGGAAAGCAGTGTGGAGAAACCCTTGGAAGACACTCCTGGGGATGTACCTACAAGACTCATCTTACCACAGAAGATACATGCACAGCCCTGTTTATTGCAGCTCTCTTCACAATAGCAAAGAGCTAGACCCACCCAAGTGCCCCTCAACTGAGGAGTGAAAACATCATCATAGAGAAAATGTGAAAAACATCTACACAATGGAGTTCCATGCAGCAGTGAAAGAAAGATGACATCATGAACTTTGCAGGTAAATGCATGGAGCTAGAAGATATCATGCTGAGTGAAGTAAACACAGTCCCAGAAAAACAAACAATGGAATGGTATCCTCTCATCTGTGGATGCTAGCACCATTTACCTAATTTGTAATGGCAAACTGAGCAAAGTTAATGTGATCTGAAAACAACTGTGCTAATATAATGTGAATCCCTTAAAAAAATAAATAAAAATTAAAAAAACAAGAAAAAATAAATATAAACCAATAATAGTGAAAAATAGGAGGAGGATGAGGCTTAGTTAGAGGTGCATTTTTTTAAATTTATTTTTTGTATGTGTATGAGTGTACTGTCTGCATGTAGGTTTGTGTACCCGTGGTTCGTGCAATGCCGCGAGGGGTCAGAAGAGGGATCTGTATTCCCCTGGAACTGGGAGTTCTCCTGAGAAATGGAGTTACGGACGGTTCTTAGCCGCCCTGGTGGGTGCCTGCGGGATCAAACCCGGGTCCTCTGTAAGAGCGGTCGGTGCTCTTAACCGCTAGGCTATCTCTCCAGCCCCGAGGTGCATTTTTTAAAATAGAACATTCAAGAAAGGCCTCACTGAGAAGGACAGGCAAGGAGTAAGCTAATGAACTTGGGGAAGAAAACTCAGGCAGAGAGATCAGCCAATGTGACGATTCAGAGAAGAGCCTGCCTGGTGTGCTCCAGCAAAGAAACCAAGATACCTTTGCAGCCTGAGGAGAGTGGGAACATGACAGAGTGATACAAAGAATCAAGTACTCTGGCGCATGCCTTTAATCCTAGCACTGGGGAGGCAGGGGCAGGTGGATCTTTGTGAGTTCAAGGCCACCTTGGTCTACAGAGTGAGTTCCAAGTCAGCTGGGGCTACAGGGAGACCCTGTCTTGAAAAAGACAACAAAAAAAAAAAAAAAAAAAAAGAGTCAAGTACTCTAAGGCCTTGTGGGCCATTATTATGAGGACATTAGCTACTTTCACTGAGTGAAATTCCAAAGTCATGAAAAGGTTTTCAGCAGCTGATGTTTCAATAGGATTGCTCCAGCTACTATGAAAGTAGCTTGGCTGTGGGTGATCCAATCACAGTGGCTATGGTGAAAAGTGGTCAGATTTGGGGTATATTCTTTGACGGGTAAACCCACAGAATTTCCACCCATATAAAATGTAGGCTGTGAGAGAAGTCAAGAACAAATCCAAGAGGGAAGTTGCCACAAGCTGAAATGACAAGGACACATTTCATGGAAGAGGGACAGGTTAATTTCCAGTATCTTAACACAAAAGAAAATCTAATCCTGGGTTTTAGCACATTTGCAAAAAGTAAATGACTTTCAGCTATTGGCAGTCCCTACAGGGACTATTTTGCAACAAAATAGTAGTCCACTGATTTTTACTCTTTCTCACAACAAAATCTCAACAGCAGCCTAAGATATGGTCTACATATAGTCACCCAGATAAAGAATTCTTATTGGTCATTAATCCTCTAGTTCTCAGTGGGCCAGGAAACGAGGGACCTCTCTCATCACCTGCAGGAAACTGGCTACCACAACAGTAAGTTATGTTTAGTAGGAGCACCGGCAAGCCTGGCTTAGTAATAAAACTATTGCAATGAAAATGGAAGCAAGGAGAGAAGAATTTGAATAATATTTTCCCGTTGTATTTTTTTTACTGCTGTTTTCACAAATGCCCTGCCCCAGGGAAGGGAAAGCAAAAGGGACAGTAGCTGGCAATTTATCCTGAAACTCACTTCCAGCCAACTGAGACTTCCCAGCTGCCCAATAACACGTATGTTTAGGTTAAGTGACTTTAAAAAAAAATCACAGATGCATGAAACCAAAGAAAATTGGTCCCTTGGTTCATTCCCTCCAATTCTCTACAGGTCCCAGATAGCTCTGTCACCTGGATTGTTAGTTGTCTCCAAGTTTCACTTTTTCTACTGTCCCACCTCCACCTACTTATTCTTTCTTAGAGCCTCAGCTTGGTCCTCCCCACCCAATAATTCTGCATTTGACTCTAAGATAGATAAGTGAAATTACCATGATCTGGTTGGAGAGGAGCTGCCATCTCACTTAGACCTCACCCCACCCCCAGGCACAGGACAATTAACTATCTGTTTGGCACAAGTCTTCCCTAAGCTGCTCCTGCCTGCCTGTTTCCCACAGATGTTCCAAACCTTGACTCTTCTCAGAAATGAACTCTTATGCTGTTTAGTCAATAAGCTAGAGATTATGGAGCTTGCATGTTTGCAGTCTCATTCTCCCCGCCTCCCTTTATGTAGCAGTTCCTACCTTCTTCCTACTTCTTGTGTTGATTTATTTTACTATTACAGTCATCCCTCCATATCTATGGAGAACTTGTTCTAGGATATCCCCTAGATACCAAGATCTGCAGATGCTCAAATCCTTGCATTAAAAAGAGCTGGGTGTTGGGACACATGCCTATAATCCCAGCACTGGGAAACTGAGACAGAAGGACCAAGAGTTTGAGGCCAGTGTGAGCTACATACCAAGACCCAATCAATCAATCAATCAATCAATCGGATTGCATATAACCTGCACATGGCTTCTAGTATCCTTTAAATCATCTATATGTTATTCGTAATATTTGATATAATGTAAATTTCTTATAAATACTCTCTTGAATTGTTTGGGGGTTAATGACAAGAAAACAACTGGTTATGTGTTCAGTTTTGAGGCAATTTTTCAACCTGTGATTGGTTGAATCTGCCCATGCAGGGTCTCTGGGTATGGAGAGCCAACTGCATCCTATGTGCCTATATTTTATCAGGCAGTATTCTAGATTCTAGAGGCAACAGAGACCCTTCCTTCTTAAAGGTTATGTTGTGGATAGAGAAGCTAGATAATAAGCAAAGGGATGAGGTGTTGAAAGATACTGGGGCGGGGGGGACAGTCAAGTATAAACCCAATTCTATAGTGTCTGTTTTAGACAGGGTGAGCAGGGCAGCCTCTGAGGAGCAGAGATGGAGGAGGGAGTCAGACTCTGTGCAGTGGGAACAGTCCTGGCAAAGAGCTGGAGACTCTCGTGTTTGGTGTCATAACAGAGTATTAAAAGGGACAGTGTTCTCGTAGCTGTGTGAACATGGAGGCAAGTGGGAAGGGCTGGAAGACGAAGCCAGGGCCTGAGCACGTGGGCCCAGCTAATGCTCTGATTGTCCTCCTCAAACACTCTATCCCTTTTTTTTGTTTTGTTTTGGTATTTTTGAGACAGGGTCTCCTTGTAGTCCCAGCTACCCTGGAACTCACTGTGTAGATCAGGCTGGCCTGCTCCCACCTTCTGAGTGCTGGGATTAAAGAAAGGAGTGTGCCAGATAGGCTCTCCCTATATAGTCTCAGCTGGCCTGGAACATACTATGTTGACCACCCCAGCTGGCCTTGATCTCACAGAGATCTACCTGCCTCTGCCTCCCAAATGCTGAGAATAAAATCATGGACTACCATGCCTGCTACAGCTCTACTTTTTTAATATATTTAAAAAAAATTTTTTTTGGTCTTTTCAAGACAGGGTCTCCCTGTAGCCTCAGCTGTCCTGGAACTCAATCTGTAGACCAGGCTGGCCTTGAACTCACAAAGATCCACCTGCCTCTGCCTCCTGAGTGCTAGGATTAAAGGCATGTACCACCATGCCCAGCTATATTTTTAAATTTAATTGACACACAATAATTTTTTTAAATTTCTGTATGTGAATCAATGTACTGTCTGCATGCAGGTTTGTGCACCCGTGTTGTGCAATGCCACGGAGGTCAGAAGAAGGTGTCAGATTCCTCTGGAACTGGAGTTCTCCTGGAATTGGAGTTTCAGACCGTTCTCGGCCACCATGTGGGTGCTGGGGATCGAACCCGGCTCCTCTGTAAGAGCGGTCGGCGCTCTTAACCGCTAGGCCATCTCTCCAGCCCGATACACAATAATTGTACATATTTATGGGGTACAATTATATATTTCATCATATTACATAGTGTCTGACCATTGGGTGAGAATAATTGCCTTATCTCTTGCCTCAGACATTTATCATTTCTTTGTGCTGGAAACCAAAATCTCTCTATGATGAAATGTACAATTAATTGTTATCAGCCATGTTAGTTTATATGTTCCTTCCCTACAAATGTACCCAGAGCTTTCCTTCATTAGCAGTAATCAGAAAGAAGGAGATGGAGCCAATTTGAGTTCCCTGCTTTAAGTACATTCTCCACTTACCCTACACACCAAGCTTCCACTTGTCTTTCCAGTTCCCATCTCAATGGGACTCTTGAAAGTGCTATTTGATATTTCTCAAGAGGAACTTGTCAATACCTTTTTCTTGCAGCGCCATGGCACCCACCATATGACACAGAAAACAACATCAGACCCCATATCTCTCTAACTAGATTCAGTGGCAAGAACTATTTATTTGTTTGTTTGGATATCTCAGCCTTAATATTCTGCCTGAGGCATAGTAGTTACTTGATAAGTGCTAAATTACTGGTACTTAATAAACATTTCCTACATGCTTCTCTCCTAGGTAGAGTGACTCTTTTTATGTTGTCTCAGGCAGGTGGTTCTTGCATCTGTCCTCCAAAGCATTATCTAACTTAGAAGATAACAATCTACAGGTCACTTCTGACCTCCTCCTTTTTCCATATGGCCTATTGAGCAAATGATGGTATTTTGTGTTTTGTTTTGTTTTTAACTGTTTCCTTCTCAAGTGAAAAGCCATAGTGAGTTGATTTATTACCCCAGTACATTCTACAACACAGTAGAGCAGATCATGTATCAAAGATCACAAAAGAAAAGCCACCCTGGGTCAGATTCCCACCAGTCTGAGGCACAAGTGTCCTCCCAGATGAGTGGGACCTAGGCAAGAAGCAAAGGAAGGGTGTGTGCTGCTTTCCATTACTTAGTGTGAAAAGGAAAATTCCCCTACCTGATTGAAAAATTGATGAAGTTCTAAATCAGAAAGCTACTATTTTTGGCACATATCCTAGGAGTTCAAAACTTAAGTCTTTCCTTATTTTGAGCTCTGAATATCTTTGTAAACTGTAGAGGAATTTACATTGGTCAAATTACTTCATTACATAAACCAAACTTGAAGTTTATGGGGCGTTTTGATTCCGAAGTCCTCCACATGGGATAGTTCTTGCTACTGGTCCATAGATTCCAAGGAAGGGAAACTCCGGTCTTGAAAACGGATATTTGCTGCTGTGCTGAGACAGCTGCTATAATCAAAAGGCACCAAGCTCTTCAATTAAACGTAGTTTCAAAAGGCTTTAGGAGCCGAATGTGCTGAGTGTTTTGTTTGTATCTGTTTCAAATTTTGGTTTTGGTTTTTGTTTTTGAAATGCTATAGACCTAGGACAACAATGCTCTTCGTTTTAAATTTTATTTTGAGACAGATCTTGCTAAGTTACCCAGGATGATCTCGAACTTGCCATTTTCAATAACAGTAGAATCCAGCAGTTGTGAGTTGTAACAAGAATCTGTATGGCTTGTAAAGCCTCACATATTTCCTTTAGAGCATAGAGAAGTGGCCTCAAGTGCTTATTCCTTTGCAGGGTGAGGCAACAGGAAAGTTTGACCAGGAGTTTAGGCCAATAAAAATATAGATTTCTTGGCTTCTGGACTAGGGAGAGTCCATTTTTTGTTAGGGATGTGATCCTGGTAGGTCGACCACACAGATGGACGGCCCTACACCCAAGAGAATATGGGCACCACAACTTGGACACAGTGAGCTAAATTTGTTTTTTGAATGGGCAGAAAGTTGAGAGAGGGTAGGGATGGGAGTGGATCTGGGAGGAATTGGGGGAGGACTGGGGTGAATGTGATCAAAATATACTGCATGCGTATATGACATTCTTAAAGAATGAATTAAAATACTAAATCTATCATTTATATGTCTCTTACATGTACTCTATTTATATGTCTATTATATATATTCTATATATATACTCTTCCTTGCAGTACACACACACACACACACACACACACACACACACTCATCAGCCCTACTCAGCAGCAAAAATTATCTTTTCAATTCACATGTAGTTGTGTTGTTCTCAGACTTCAAGCCCTTGTCCACGTGGATGGAACATGACTGAAAGAAGAAAGTGTTGGAGCCAAGAGAGTAGTGCAGAGAGGTTTAGACTCTTCTGTCTTCTTGTGTATGCTCTAAATGCTAGATAATAGAAAAGAAAGAAACAGGGACTGGAGAGATGGCCTAGTGGTTAAGAGCGCCGACTGCTCCTGCAGAGGACCCGGGTTCAATCCCCAGCACCCACATGGCGGCTGAGAACCGTCTGTAACTCCAGTTCCAGGGAAATCCGACACCCTCTTCTGACCTCCAAGGCTTTGCACGACACGGGTGCACAAACCTACATGCAGACAGTACATTCATACACACACAAAATAAATAAAAAATAAATAAAATTTAAAAAAAAAAAAGAAAAGAAAGAAACACCTTTCATTTCATTCTGTGGTTAGAAGGCTAAAAAGAATATTCCTTTACGTGGCCTCCTCTGAGCCCTCGATTAATCCCACTCTTAGCTACCTTCCAAGGTAGTCAGGATGGGAAGGAAGTACAGTGTGTGTCCCTCCTCATTATTCATCACAAAATACACAAAATTAGGAGCTGGAGAGATGGCTCAGGGGTTTAGAACACTGGCTGCTCTTGCAGATGACCCAGGTATGAATCCCAGCACCTACATGCCAGCTAACAACTGTCTGTAACCCCATTTTCGTGAGAAATAGTGCCCTTTTCTGACCTCTATGGGCAATGCATGACATGGGTGCACTTACGTACACATACACACACACTCATACACATAAAGTAAAGTAAAAATAATAAATAAGTTTTTTTTAATTACTCAAAATTAGTAATTTAGAAGGACAAATGCAGTGCTTCGAAGACATATCTGTAATATTGACTGTTGGTTGATTTGGTTTAACCTGACTTAATTGTAAATATAATTGTATTGGTAACCTGAGGAGTAAGGAGCTTATGGATGTTTTTTAATCTTCTAGTGACAGTTCTCTCTCTCTCTAACCTCACTTTCCTCAGTCATCTAGTCTGTACTCAGCCCACTCCCTCCTCTGAAACAGCTCTTGCTGAAGTGGCCAGTAACTGCTAACTCACTGGCCAAATAAGCACATTGCTTTTCTGACACAAGCTTCATGCTGCAGCATGTGCCTGGTGATCCTCCTCCTCCTCCTCCTTTTCTGTATACAGTTTTGCTTTGCCCTTTTGAGAATGTGTTTTTCTGGGCTGGAGAGATAGCCTAGTGACTAAGAGCGCCGACTGCTCTTGCAGAGGACCCAGGTTCGATCCCCAGCACACACATGGCAGCTGAGAACCATCTTTGACTCCAGTTCCAGGGAAATTTGACGCCCTCTTCTGACCTCCGCGGCATTGCACGACACAGGTGCACAAACCTACATGCAGACAGTACATTCATACACATACAAAAATAAATAAAATTAAAAAATTTTTTAAAAAGAGAGAATGTGTTTTTCTCTACCTCTTTGACTGCTTCTTCCGCACCCCTCGACACCCTTTTCTTCTTTGACGTCCTCCCTATGTTGAAGGTAGCTGACCCTCAGTCCTACACTTCCTCTTTCACTGACCCCTTTTTTTCCTACACAGTTATCCACACATGCATCAAATTTTTATATTTCCAACCCCAAAATGCTTCTCCAAGCTCTAGAATTGGGCTGTTAAATACAGAAGTCTCTAGCTAGGAAGAGTTCCACCCCTTTTATTCTTCTGCTGAGAACTGAACCCAGATCCTTCTGCATGCCAAGCTCATTTCTACCAATGAACTATACCCAATCCTACATAGAGCTATACTAAATACTACATAAAGCTATACCCAATATTACATAAAGATATATCCAAACCTACATAGAGCTACACCCAATCCTACATAGAGATATACCCAATTCTACCTAGAGATATACTCAATCCTATATAGAGCTACACCCAATCCTACATAGAGATATACCCAATATTACATAAAGCTATACCCAATCCTACACAGAGCTATACCCAATCCTACATAGAGATATACCCAATCCTACATAGAGATATACCCAATCCTTCATAGAGCTACACCCAATCCTACATAGAGCTATACCCAATCCTACATAGACCTGTACCCAATCCTGCTATGTGTAGGATTGGGTATAGCTCTATGTAGGATTGGGGATACTGAGTGCTTGAAATGTGGCTAGTGGGTAAAAGAAACTAAATTTTTACTTTTTAAAGATTTTTAAACTATGGTATGTGTATGTGTCTCCATGTCTGTGTGTGTATGTGCTTGTGAGTGCAGGTGCCCACAGAGGCCAAAAGCATCAGCTCCCTCTGGGGAGTTGTGAGCTGTCCAATGTGGGTGTGAGGAACTACACTTGAGTCCTCTGGAAGAGCCGTGCGCACTCTCTACCTGCTAAGCCATTTCTCCAGCTCCCAAATTTTTTATTTTAATTAATTTAAAGCTAAGTGGCCATAGTATATAACTAAAACACTAGACAGTGTTGACAGAGAATACTTCTGTCATCACAGAAAGCTCAGTTACGCAGCGATGGCTAGCCCACCATATCCCATTCCAGCCAGCTACCTACGTACCATTTCCTCTTACAAAGATACTGCAGACTTCACATGTCTGAAACCAAACTCAGTCTTTCTCCCCTATCCTGGTCTTACTTCCTATCTCAGTAAATACTAACGTGTTCATTTCCTCATACCATAAGCCCAGGGATCATGTTATTTTTTCTGTCTTAATTCTAAATCATCTTCAATCATCCAGACCTGTTCATTCTCAAACTCACCTTTATCACAGCACACCACACTGTTCCAGCTGCCATTGACTTCCACAGATCTGATCATCAGACAGCACTGACGAAAGTCCTTCTTTAGTTCTACCTCCAAATCTTTGGATGTCTCTCTGTGCCTGCCTTCTAGCCTAGCCAGGTACCACAATCTCCTCTTCTCTGAGACTCAGCCATATCATCTTCTCTTAGTCCCTTTTGCCCATCATGCTCTGACACATGCTGTAGTATAGGTCCGAAAGCTTAGTGTGTCACCAGGAATATTTACTCAGTGTTACTAGTGCTAGTCAGCTAACTTCTGTCTCCCACAAGACCATAAGGCATACATAGGGTCAGGACTTTTGCTCTTTCTTGTATATCATTAATTCACAAGTACCTAAAACAGGGCTCGTATACCATAGTGTAAGGATGAATGAACAAATGAATAGCTAAATGAATGAGCTGTTTATTTGTCTGCGGCTCATGAGGTTCCTCAGAGCTGTGTGTTTTGAATATTTTACTTATTATTTTTATTTTGTGTGTATATGTGTGTTGCCTGCATGTGTGTAAATGCACCCCTGCCCACGGAGGTCAGAAGAGGGCATCAGATCCCCTGTAACTGGAGTTAAGGATGATTGTTAGCTGCCATGTGGGTGCTGGGAATCGAACCTGGATCCTCTGCAAGAGCAGTCAGTGCTCTTAATTGCTAAGCCATCTCTCCAGCCCCATTGTTATTTTTATTTTTTATGTGTATGGGTGTATAGCCTGCATACGTGTAAGTGCACCCATGTTGTGCAATGCCTGCAGGGGTCAGAAGAGGGTGTTGGAGTCCCCTGGAACTTGAGTTATGAATGTTTGTTAGCTGCCATGTGGGTGTTGGGAATCAAACCCAGGTCCTTTGCAAGAGCAGCCAGTACTCTTACCCTCTGGGTCATCTCTCCATCCCCCAAGTCAACATTTTGTGTCTTTCCCAAGATTATACTGTGACCACCTCACAAATACCTGTAAGAAGTTCTGGTTGAACATGAGTAAAAGAATCTGTGGGATCTAAAGCCATTTGTGGAATACAACCCTAAAACGCTTGCACTTAAAAATAAAAAAATAAAATAAAATGCTTGCTCTTCTGCTTGGCCAGTGCTGTCATCACCACAGAGAACTTTACAATTATTAGGCAACATTTGAAAAGAAAGAAAATCTTTGTGGTGAGGTTTCAGACAGAAGGTGGAGATTTGACAATTGAGAAAATACTGGCCTAAAATACTCAAGTAAGCACCGCTAGTACCAAGCCCTCCAGAGGCCCACCGGCTACCAGCAGAGTCTGTTGCAGTTTCTGTTCACCCTGGTGCAAAGGGATTTTATTCTATGGGAGGAATGGACATGTATTTCTTCTCCATGTATTTCTTCTCGTTTCTATTGAAACACACAGCATTAAGTTAGAATGAACTTTGTTCTAGTTATTTTGAAACGATTTTCAGAGTGTGTGTTGAGGGGGGAGGTTACTCAAGTTCTTTTCAAGAATGCTGTAATACATTAGATCTATAGTTTGGCTTGTATGTTGAAGGTGGATCAGTTGTCTAGCACTGTTGGAAACTTTGGGAGGTGGAATAGGATGTAATAGAAATAAGTTATATCAGCGAGGCCTGCCTGTGGAGGGGATAATGGAAGCCCAGATCGCGTTCGTTCACTTTACCTCCTGGTTAACATGAGGCAAACAGCTTCCATGGCAACGTGCTCCAGTCTGATGTGCTCCATTACCCTGAGCTCAAAAGCAATAGGGCTAATCAACAGCAGATTGCATGTGGCCTACAAAATTATAAATCAAAATAACCCTTCCTCTTTTAAATGGATTATCTTGGGTATTTTGTCATAGTGACTGAAGATTAATGCCCATGAAAAATACACTGGGTGCATTTATGGCAGATGGGCAAAATTATTGCTCTTTCCTTCAGCCTATCACACAAGGTTTCACTATTAATTGTGTGCACTTTTTTGCAAGTAGATAAAGAAAACAATAGAAAAGGAAAAACTAATCAGATAGTTTTGGGGACTTGAACACAGGGTCTCTTGCAATGCTAGACAAGTACTCTATTGCTTAATCTATATCCCCAGCCCAAGATGATTTTCTATATGTCATTTAAATCTCATTTATATTAATCCCAGCACTCAGAAGGCAGAGGCAAGTGGATCTCTATGAGTTCAAGGACAGCATGGTCTACAGAGCGAGCTCCAGGCCAGCTGGGACCAAAGGGAGACGCTGTCTCAAAAATACCATAAATAAATAAATAAATAATCTCATTTATAAAATGTCCACAACTTGCTTCTAATAATTTGAGTTAACTACTGGTAGCTGAGAATACCCCACACCACCCTATCCCACTAATTGAGCAACATTTCTAGAAACCTTAGATAAACTCAGATTTTATTGCTGTAATTAAAGCTCAGGGAGCTTTAGAAAAATCCATACAAAAAGCAAACAAAAGACTATAAAACCCCCAAAAGGGGGAAAATATCTGTTTGGAATTTTCAGTTCAAAATGGTGAGCCCCCAAAGTATAACCACTGAAGAGTTTTCTGTATTTTTAAAGTTTGTTTGAATTGGAGGAGAATAGAAATCTATTCTCAAACATTCACATTTACCACATCTAACAGAATGATATTGAAGAAAACACACTGAGTTACAATTGAGCACATTTGTTATTTTATTAAATAAAATATCTTATACATACTATAAAGGATGAGCTGTAGCAAGTTCTACAAGCCTGTTTAAATATGCTTTTATTTACCAAAGTATTTCCATTTACATACAACAGTTACTGAATGTCTACTATGATCTGTGTACTGAATGAGGCACAGCTTAGTGAAATGAGGTATGCTTGTAGAATTAAATATACTTTGTGCTGGGCATGGTGGCAAACGCCTTTAATCCCAGTACTCGGGAAGCAGAGGCAGGCAGATCTCTGAGTTCAAGACCAGCCTGGTCCCAGCGAGCTCCAGGCCAGCTGGGACTAAAGGGAGACCCTGTCTCAAAACTACCAAAAAAAAAAAAAAAAA
>VZQC01002449.1:357926-406614 GCA_009823505.1 Rhizomys pruinosus
TTTTTTTGGTCTTTTTGAGACAGGGTCTCCCTGTAGCCCCAGCTGTCCTGGAACTAGCTCTGTAGACCAGGCTGGCCTTGAACTCACAAAGATCCGCCTGCCTCTGCCTCCTGAGTGCTAGGATTAAAGGCGTGAGCCACCACGCCCGGCTGGTGGTGCTTTGTGTACCTGTGTTTAGGACTGAACTCTTGGGACTAGATGACCTCTCAGGGAGCTAGTCCCTGAAGAACACTGATTCTCCCTTCTTCAATCAGCAATATATTGATTGCTTGTGGCTCTTCATCTCGGGGTGGGACCCCATGAAATTTCCTCCGTCCACACTGGTATGTCAGCTGGTTTGTCATTATGCAGGTCTAGAACTTGCAGCTGGAAATTTCGTGGATGCAGCTTCCCTATCCTGTCTAGAATGCACGATCTAGCAGCAGGCACCTCACCCTCTCTTACCATCCTTCTGTCTCCTCTTCCACCATGTTCTCTGAGCCTCAGGTGTAGAGGTTTCCTTGCAGTTGTATTGCTTAGGGCTGAGTACTCCATATCCCTTGTTGAAGAGGAAATTCCCTTTTGACTGAACGTATAATGAGGCAGGGTGCTGTGTACCTGTACTTCTAGCTTCTTGGGAGCCACTTGGGAGCCTCTTGGGAGCTAGCCGAGATGGTGACATGCCTTAAGCTTGAGAGTTTGAGGCCAGCTTGGGCCACAAGTGAGACCCTTATCTCAAATAAGTAATAAACTATTTCATTGAGTATATACCATGTACATAGTAATATAATTTATACAAAGTTCCTAGAGAAATATATATGCTTGGGAAGAAGAGGGGAATGTGGGCAAAGATGGCAATAACTTGGTCTGCTAGTTTATACCAAGCACTATGCTCAGTCCTCTACGAGGATTTTCTCATAGCTGTTAATCTTCACTGACCCTGTAAGGAAGTGCTATGATCTGCGTTTTGCAGAGAAACTAAAGCTTAGAAGTGCTCACCTACTGATCTAAAGAACTTACTTTGTTTGTGCTGGGGACAATTCAAAGTTCTATAGGTTCAAATGAGGTTCTGCCCTGCTTGTTGAAAGTTTTTTTTTTTATTCTAATTGTGATGACAGAAAATAAATAGGGCCAAAGCTAGAAGAAAACTCAGATAAGAGGACATCATGGAGGCTGGGCTGGGCGTTTTGGAAACAGTGGTCAGAGAATTTCCAATGCATAGAATTGGCATTTGCACTGAGAGCTAAACGACAGGACTGCCCTCAGGAGAGAGTCCCAAGCAGAGGGAATAGCAAGTACAGAGATGCCGAGACAGGTTGAGAGTGCCATGTTCAATGCACAGAAGAAAAGCCAGAGTATCCAGAGCAGAGGACTCTCCCCTGAACCACATGACTAATAAATAGCAGAGATGATAATCAAATCCACCTCTACCTAAGAAAAAAGCCTAGCCTCTACCATGTGCGGCATTGCTTAAAGGAACAAAAAGAATGGTCTGCACGTGGTTATCATGGAGTGTGTTTACGTTAACATGAGAGTCTCTAAAGATCATAGAGAAGCAAAGGTTAAAGTAAAAGAGGGTCTTGGAAGCAGAAAGTCTTTCTTAAGAACATCCACAGAGGCATAAAACACTGTACAGACCAACAGTTGCCAATGCAGCTTCACTGAGCCTGGTCTTAACCCATTCTGCATTCTTGCTTCTTTATCTTGGACTGGACACCCTTGAAACGATGCAGGAATGCAGGCCTGATACTTCAGATTAGGAGTTCACATGTTCAGATAAAGCTTCATGAAAAATTCCTGCAGCTTTTCATAGGTGTGAGCAGAGAACTATCCAGTCTCAAGAGTCCATGCTTCTGGTGGCTGCAAAAGAAAGTATGGTCAGCAGGCAGGAGCCATCTTGGCCAGAAGTTCTGTGGGAGCTGGTGTGGGATTTGCTAATCAAGCAGTGATTAAACTGGTATGTTTATGGGAAGGGGGTGGTATATTCAGACAGGAACTGTCATTGAGATAGCAATCATAAGGTAAGTGGCAGATGACCAAATCCTGGGCAGGGCAGGGCAGGCTCAAGTTGCCAGACAAGCTGTTATAAACAAGGAGGGCAGAAAACCTTAGGGAAATGTAACACCACAGATAAAGCCAAGAGACATGTTGTTCTGACACCTAGCCGGATCAAATGATCCCATTTTAATTCAGGTCAGCCTGGATATAACTGAAAAGCTTGTCCCAAAGAAATGTGATTTCATCTTAAAAGACCACAGGCTTTCCCTGAATCCAGGAGCTTCTGCTGGGTTAACTGGGGAAAGAAATGTGACTGAATTTCCCCTGCTGCTAATTTACGTAAGAGAACAAACATGCTTTTCCAGAGAATAATGCTATAGTTTGATTCTGAAATGTCTCCCAAATTCCTGTGTTAAAGGTTTGGCCTGCAGAGTGCTACTGTTCAGATGTGAGCCTAGTTGAAGTTAGGTCATTAGTGGTGTGCAAAGGGGTCTGTCTCTTCCTCTCTCTGCTTCCTGCCCACTGTGAAGCGAGCAGCTCACCCTGCCATGCACTCTCATCATACCCTGTTCCACCACAGGCCCCAAACCCATGAGCCAACCAACCACGGCTGAAGCCTTCAAAGCTGTGAGGCTAAATAAAACTTTCCTCTTATTAAGTTGATCATCTTGGGTTTTTCAGTAATAGAAAGCCATTAACGCATGACTTGCAGAGGCAGATGGATCTCTGTGAGTTCAAGGTCAGCCTGATCTACATAGCAAGTTTCAGGCCAGCTGGGGCTGCAGGGAGACCCTGTCACAAAAAGACCAAAAAATGATTCATCATTTGATAGACATCTAGGTTGTTTCCATTTCCTGGCTATTGTAAATGGAGCAGCAATGAACATGGATGAGCAGGTATCTCTGTCATAGGATTTAGTCTTTGGGTTATATACCAAAGAATGGTATAGCTGGATAATGTGGTAGATCTGATTCTAGCTTTTCAAGGGACCTCCACACTGGTTTCTGAAGTGGCGTCACCAATTTACACTCTCACCAGCAGTGGACAAGGGTTCCCTGTTCTCCAAATTGTTTCAGCATTTGGGATCATTTGTCTTTTGGATTTTAGCCATTCTGACTGGGAGTAAGGTGAAATTTTACAGTAGCTTAATTTGTATTTCCCTGATGGCTAAAGATGTTGAACATTAAAAAAATATTTCTCACTTATTCGTGTTTCAGCTTTTGAGAATTCTCTTTTCTTGCCCCAATTTTTAAATGGGTTGGGTTTGTTTGTTTTTTTTTTACATTTAGTTCTTTGTATATTCTAGATACTAAGCCTCTGTCACATGTATAGCCAGTAAAGATATCTCACATTCTGTAGGCTGCCTCATGTGCAGGCTGCCTCTTCACTCAAATAAGGGCATCCTTTGCTTTTTCGTTTCATGAGGTCCTGCTTATCTTTTATTGGTCTAAATGCATATGCGACTGGGTTCCCGTTCGGAAAGTTCTTTTCTGTGCCTGTAAGGGTCAATGTTCCCTTACTTTCTCCTCTATCTGATTCAGGTCTTATTTTGAGCTTCTTGATCCATTTGGAATTGAGTTTTGTGTAGGAATCTAGTTTTGTTTTTCTTTCTGTTTTTTTTTTTTTATGTGTATGAGTGTACTATCTGCATGTAGGTTGGTGCACCCGTGTTGTGCAATGCTGCAGAGGTCAGAAGAGGGCATCCGATTCCCCTGGAACTGGAGTCAAAGACAATTCTTAGCCGCCATGTGGGTTTTGGGAATCGAACCCAGGTCCTCTGCAAGAGCAGTTGGTGCTCTTAACCGCTGAGCCATCTCTCCAGCCCCATGGTTTTGTTTTTCTACATGTAGCTAGACTAAGCACCATTTGTTTGACCATGATGTCCTTTCTCCAATGTGTATTTTTACCTTTTTGTCAAAAACCAAGTGGCTGTAAGTGTATAGACTCAAGTCTTTGTTCTCAATTCTATCCCATTCATCAATATGTCTGTTTTCTGCCAGAACCAGGCTGGTTTTATTATTATAGCTCTGTAGTGTAATTTGAAATCAGAGATGATGATGATGATTCTATTCTTTTGCTGTTCAGTGTGGTTTGGGCTATCCTGGAACTTTTGTGTATGTGTTTCCATATGAAATTTGATATTATTTTTTCAATTTCTGTGAAGAATTGTGTTGGAATTTTAATAGGGAGTGCATTGAATCTCTAGCTTTTGGTAGGATGGCCATTTTCACAGTATTGACCCTACCGATCCATGAGCATGGGCGGTCTTTCTATCTTCTGGTATCTTCGTCAATCTGTCTTTCTTCAATGTCTTGAGATTTTTAGTACATAACTATTTCGATTCCTTGTTTAGATTTATTCCAAGATCTATTTTTTGAGGATATCATGAATGGGATTTTTTCCCTGATTTCTTTTTCCATGTGTTTGTTGTTGGTATATCATAAGACTACTGACTTTGTGTGCTAATTTTGTGTCCTGCTACTTTGTTGAATGTGTTTATCAGCTCTATGAGTTTTCTGGTGGAGGCGTTAGGGTCTTTTATGTGTAGGATCACATCATCTGCAAACAAGGATACTTTGACTTCTTCCTTTCCAATTTGTATCTCCTTCACTTGTCTTACTGCTCTAGCTAAAACCAAGTGCTATTTTGAACAGGAATGGAGAGAGCAGACATCCTTGTCTAGTTTCTGATTTGGTGGAAATGCTTTGAGTTTTTCTCCATTTAGTATGTTGTCTTTTGTATGTTGAGATACATCCCCTGTATCCCTAGATTCTCCATGACTTAAAAAATATTTTATGGGCTGGAGAGATGGCCTAGTGGTTAAGAGTGCCGACTGCTCTTGCAGATGACCCGAGTTTGATCCCCAGCACCCACATGGCGGCTGAGAACTGTCTTTAACTCCAGTTCCAGGGGAATCTGATGGCCTCTTCTGACCTCTGTGGCATTGCACAACATGGGTGCACAAACCTGCATGCCGACAGTACATTCACATACATACAAAATAAATTTAAAAAATTAAAAAAATATTTTGTGTGTATGAGTGTATTCCCTGCATGTGTGTAAGTGTTCCTGTGTAACGCAATGCCTGTGGAGGTCAGAAGACAATGCTAGATTCCCTTGGAACTAGAATTATAGATGGTTGTTAGCCACCATGTGGGTGCTGGGAATCGAACTCTGGTCTTCTGTAAGAGCCGCCAGTACTCTTTTTTTTTTTTTTTTTTTTTTTTGTCTTTTCGAGACCGGGTCTCCTGTAGTCCCAGCTGTCCTGGAAATCACTCTGTAGGAACAGTCTACGCCTTGAACTACAAAGATCCGCCTGCCTCTGCCTCCCAATTGCTAGGATTAAAGGCGTGCTCCACCACACGCGACACGGCGCAGCCAGTACTCTTACCCACAGGCCATCTCCTCCAGCCCCAGATCTCATGACTTTTTATCATAAAGAGTTGTCGGATTTTGTCAAAGGACTTTTCTGATCTAATGAGTTAATCTATGTGATCTTTGTCCTTGATTCTAGTTTATGTGGTGGATTACATTATGATCTTATATATCATTGAATAATTCCTCTGAATTCTGGCGAGTTGAAGGACAAAACTTGATGCTATGGTGGATGATCTTTTTATCTGTTAAATAATTTATTTTCCGCTACATTTCTGTTTCACCATGAGAAATCAAGATACATTTATAATATTTACCTGTTATGGAATATTCAAGTCAATTCAGATGGCAAAGTAGAATTCAATCACTAGTGAAATGTTTAAAAATATATATTAAACAAAAAATGTCTTTATAGGATAAAAAATAATCTTGGTGGATGACCTTTTTAATGTGCATGTGAATTCAGCTTACAAATATTTCATTGAGAACTTCTGCATCTATATTCATCAGAGAGATTGACCTATAGTTTTTTTTTAATTGGATTGGTATCTGAATAATACTGGCTTCATAAGAAGAATTCAGAATTGTTTCTACTGTCTCGTTTTATGGAATAATTTGAGGAGCATTGGTGTTAATGCTTCTTTAAAGGTCCAGTAGAAATCTGCACTGAATCTATCTGATCCTAAGCTTTTTATTTTGGATGATTTTTAATTACTGCTACAACATTGGTTATTATGGGTTGGTTTAAGATTTTTTTTTTAATTAATCTTATTTATTTCTGTATGTGTATTAATGCTTACTGTCTGATGCAAGGTTCTTCACCCGTGTCGTGCCATGACTGGAGCGGTCAGAAGAGGGTGTCAGATTCCCCTGGAACTGGAGTTCTCCTGGAATTGGAGTTTCAGACGGCTCTCGGCCGCCATGTGGGTGCTGGGGCTCGAACCCGGGTCCTCTGTAAGAGCAGTCGGCGCTCTTAACCGCTAGGCCATCTCTCCAGCCCCATTATGGGTTGGTTTACATTACTGATTTCATCTTGATTTAACTTTAGTAGGTGGTATTTATCTAGAAATGCATCCATTTATTTTTTATTTTTCCAGTTTAGTGGACTATATGTTTTAAAAAACTCAGTCCTTATGGTTCTCCAGATTTCCTCAGTGTCTGCTGTAATATTCCCTTTTCATCTCTGATTTTATTCAAATGCTCTTTCTTCTGGTTAAGCCCATAACATTCCACTGTTTCATCCATGAGTAGATCTTGTCATGCCAATTGTAGCCTCCAGCATTCACATCTGGGCAAGACTGTTGATGACTAGCTCCCCCCCCCCCAGCCACCTGCACAGCATCTTCTGGTGCTCTGGAAGCTGACCAGCAGGGAGGAGAGTTTCAGGTCAGTCTGAGCTTGATTTCTCCACATCTTTTAATCAAAGTATGTGGTATCTTTAGCAATATCATTTTTAAAAAAAAGCTGTTCTTCAAAATTATGGAGATCCACCTGCCTCTACCTCCCAGGTGCTAGGATTAGAGGCATGTGCCACCATGCCTGGCTGATCAATTGGGCCTTTCCATGGAGTTCCAGTGGGCAGCGAAGAACAGTGGGAATAGCCTGTATTGTTGGGGGGGTATCCCTGTCCAAGAACTTAATAGGAAACATCCCATACCTGGCATTAGGCTTTTTATTTGGCAATCTATGTCTTCCAGGAAGAACATATCCCCCATGTAGAGAAGCTCCAGTGTGTGTGTGTGTGTGTGTGTGTGTGTGTGTGTGTGTGTGTGTGTTTAGAGAGCTTATAAAATAGTAAATTTGTCATGGCTTTTTCAAATATCCTCAGTGTTAGTTAACCCTCCCCACAATCCTTTTCTCTATTCTATTCTCCCATCCCTCTCCCCACTAACACCTCTCTCTCCATTTAATACAGATTTTGGTACCAGGAGTGGTTGCAAAAGACAGATGGATCATGAAGAATGACAGTTGACTATCGAAAACTCAACCAAGTAGTGACACCAATTGCAGCTGCTGTACCAGATGTGGTGTCCTTACTTGAGCAGATTAATATGTCTCCTGGTACTTGGTATGCAGCTATTGATCTGGCCAATGCTTTCTTCTCAATACCGGTTCATAAGGACCACCAGAAGCAATTTGCTTTCAGCTGGCAAGGCCAACAGTATACCTTTACTGTCTTACCTCAGGGGTATGTTAACTCTCCAGCGTTGTGCCATAACTTAGTTAGAAGGGATCTTGATCGCCTGACTCTTCCACAAAATATCACACTGGTCCACTATATTGATGATGTTATGCTGATTGGACCCAGTGAACAGGAGGTAGCAGCTAGTCTAGACTTGTTGGTAAAGCATATGCGCATGAGAGGATGGGAAATAAATCCAACTAAAATTCAAGGGCCATCTACCTCGGTGAAGTTTCTAGGAGTTCAGTGGTGTGGAGCATGCAGAGACATTCCTTCTAAGGTAAAGAATAAGTTGTTGCACCTGGCCCCTCCCTCCACCAAGAAAGAAGCACAACGTTTGGTGGGTCTTTTTGGATTCTGGAGGCAGCACATTCCTCATCTGGGTGTGTTACTACGACCCATATATCAGGTGACTCGTAAGGCAGCAAACTTTGAGTGGGGCTTGGAACAGGAAAAGGCTCTTCAACAGGTCCAGGCTGCAGTGCAGGCTGCTCTGCCCCTAGGGCCATATGATCCAGCAGACCCAATGGTGCTTGAGGTATCAGTGGCAGATAGAGATGCTGTCTGGAGTCTGTGGCAGGCTCCCATAGGGGAATCACAGCGGAGGCCCTTGGGATTTTGGAGCAAGGCTCTACCTTCATCTGCAAACAACTATTCTCCTTTTGAGAGACAGCTCTTAGCCTGCTATTGGGCCTTAGTGGAAACTGAACGTTTGACAATGGGCCACCAAGTCACCATGCGACCTGAGCTGCCCATCATGAGCTGGGTGTTATCTGACCCACCAGACCATAAAGTAGGACGTGCACAGCAACAGTCCATTGTCAAATGGAAGTGGTACATACGGGACAGGGCCCGGGCAGGCCCTGAGGGCACAAGCAAGCTACATGAAGAAGTTGCCCAAATGCCTATGGTTCCCACTCCTGTTACAATGTCTCCTGGGCTTAAGCATGCACCTATGGCTTCATGGGGTTTGCCCTATGATCAGTTGACTGAGGAAGAGAAGACTAGGGCCTGGTTTACTGATGGTTCTGCACGCTATGCAGGCACCACCCAGAGGTGGACAGCTGCAGCATTACAGCCAATTTCTGAAACAACCCTAAAGGACACTGGTGAAGGAAAGTCTTCACAGTGGGCAGAACTTCGGGCAGTGCACATGGTTGTGCATTTTGCCTGGAAGGAGAAATGGCCAGAGGTTCGATTATATACTGATTCATGGGCTGTAGCCAATGGTTTGGCTGGATGGTCAGGGACTTGGAAGGAGCATGACTGGAAAATTGGTGAGAAAGACATTTGGGGAAGAAGTATGTGGATAGAGCTCTCTGAATGGTCAAAGGATGTGAAGATACTTGTGTCTCATGTAAATGCTCATCAAAAGGTGATCTCAGCAGAGGATGAGTTTAATAATCAAGTAGATCGGATGACTCGTTCTGTGGATAGTCAGCCTCTTTCTCCAGCTATCCCTGTTGTTGCTCAATGGGCCCATGAACAAAGTGGTCATGGTGGCAGAGATGGAGGTTATGCATGGGCTCAACAGCATGGACTCCCACTCACTAAGGCTGATCTGGCTACAGCTGCTGCCGAGTGCCAGATTTGCCAACAGCAGAGACCAACATTGAGCCCCCGATATGGTGCTATTCCCCGGGGTGACCAGCCAGCAACCTGGTGGCAGGTTGACTACATTGGACCACTTCCATCATGGAGGGGACAGCGTTTTGTTCTTACAGGAATAGATACTTATTCTGGTTATGGATTTGCCTTTCCTGCACGTAATGCTTCTGCCAAAACTACCATCCAGGGACTTACGGAATGCCTTATCCACCGTCATGGTATTCCTCACAGCATTGCTTCTGATCAAGGAACTCACTTCACAGCCAAAGAAGTGCGACTGTGGGCCCATGGTCATGGTATCCACTGGTCTTACCATGTTCCCCACCACCCAGAAGCAGCTGGCTTGATAGAACGATGGAATGGCCTCTTGAAGACACAGTTACAGCGCCAATTAGGTAGCAATACCCTGGAGGGCTGGGGCAAGGTTCTCCAGCAAGCAGTATATGCTTTGAATCAGCGTCCACTATATGGTACTGTTTCTCCTATAGCCAGAATTCATGGGTCCAGGAACCAAGGGGTGGAAGTGGGAATGATTCCACTCACTATCACCCCTAGTGACCCAGTAGGAAAATTTTTGCTTCCTGTACCCACGACCTTGCGTTCTGCTGGTCTAGACGTTTTGGCTCCAATGGGGGGAGTGCTTTTGCCAGGAGATACAGCAAACGTTCTATTGAACTGGAAGCTAAGACTTCCCCCTGGCCACTTCGGGCTTCTACTGCCTTTAAGCCAACAGGCTAAGGAAGGAATAACAGTAGTAGGAGGAGTGATTGATCCAGACTACCATGGGGAAATTGGACTTTTTCTCCACAATGGGGGCAAGGAAGATTATGTCTGGAAGGCAGGAGATGCTGTAGGGCGCCTTCTGGTGCTACCATGTCCTATGATTAAGGTCAATGGGAAACTCCAACAACCCAAACCAGACAGGACAATAAATGGCCCAGACCCTTCAGGGATGAAGGTATGGGTCACTCCTCCAGGGAAAGAGCCAAGACCTGCAGAGGTGCTTGCTGATGGCGGAGGAAATACAGAATGGGTAGTAGAAGAAGGTAGTCATAAATATCAGCTGAAGCCACGGGACCAGTTGCAGAAACGTGGATTATAATAGATATTAACCTTCGTCCTATTTGGTTAAGAATGTGCTTGTTTATATATGTATATATATATATATATATATATATGTATATTAAGTGGATACTTGTGTTCCCCTTTGAATGTGCAACTGAGATATGTGTTAAGTGTTGTCATATTTAGGTTATTAGATACTGAAGGACTAAGTGTTCCTCAAGGACATTACCACCTACTCTAAGATATAATGCTTTGCTATTGCACATGAGACACTTATAACATGTTAGGTGGAATTATGACCTTGCCATTGTTTGCAATTGACATTTAAGCATAACATAAGGAGGGGCTATTTATTGGGTGTCAAGTTGACAAGGGGTGGACTTGTGATGGTTAATCCTGTGTGTCAACTTGACTGGATTAAGGAACAAATAAGAGAAAAGGGATGTTTGGATTGGACCACCTCAACCCGGATGGCCCACCCCAAATGTGGGCGTTACCTTCTGCCAGCAGGCAATATGAAAGGCCATGGCAGAAGGAGCTGGTCCCTTTTTTCTTCCATGGCTTGCCTCTCTCATCTGCTCATCTGGTGAGTTTGTCTTGCTGCTGTGATCAACCTTTTGGATCCCAGCGTGTACTGAGACCGGCAGATTTCCTGGAATCCATTTGGGCCTTCAGCACTAGATTGGGACTACTGAGACATCCAGCCTTGCAGACTGAGCAGTTCCCTGGATTCTCTCAGCCTTTCCAGTGTGGTGCAGCTACTGTTGGACTCCTTGAACACTGTCACGTGAGCAAATCAATAAACTGTATATAGCTATATATTCGTCCTGTTACTTCTGTTTCTTTAGAGAACCCTGACTAATACACCATTATTCCTGATTTTCTTTTGCATATCATTTATGTTCTACTACCCACTCCTTAAGATCTTTCTCCATTTTCCCAAGTAGTCCCTTTATAGTTTTCTGGACTCTATAATTACTCCAAGTTAAACTCACAAATCTAAATATTTGATGCTAGGATCCACATAGGAACAAGAACATGTGGTGTTCATTTTCTGGGTCCTGGGTTACCTCACTCAGTATACTGTTTCTAGTTCTATCCACTTACTTGTAAATTTCATAATTTCATTTCTATATACAGATAAATAAAATTCCGTTGTGTATAGGCACCATATTTTCATTATCCATTCATCAGTTACTAGATATCTATAATCCACAGCTTTTAAAATATATACCAACATAGACCCAATGGAGACTTGTCATCTGTCCTTTGCCCAGAAGCACCCATTGTCACAACATACGATGAGACCCTTTGCAGCTAATGGGGCCAGGCCCTGAGTATTTACAATCTACTAGAGCTAAAGTAGAGTTTCTTTTCTTGATAGAAACATGTTCCATTTACCTTACCTTAATTTTTTTAATTCATGAAATCAGAATGGAGTATTTACTGTAAAGAAAAATTAAAAAGCTTTCAAATAAAGGCCATTATTGAACCAACATGAAGAGCACAACTTGAACTTCTGAGTTCATTCATCTTTTTTTTAAACCTTTTTTAAAATTTTTATTTATTTATTTTTTTATGTGTATGAATGTACTGTCTGCATGTAGGTTTGTTTGTGCACCCGACTCATGCAACGCTGCAGGGGTCAGAAGAGGGTGTCAGATTCCCCTGGAACTGGAGTTCTCCTGGAATTGGAGTTACAGACAGTTCTCAGCCACCATGTGGGTGCTGGGGATTGAACCTGGGTCCTCTGCAAGAGCAGTCAGAGCTCTTAACCAGTAGGCCATCTCTCCAGCCCCTCATTCATCTTTTTAAAGCTGTCCTCTGAATAACTTCAGTTCTAAGCATTGAAATCAGTACTGTGAATATTCTTTGGATTGAAGTTTGGCAATAATGCGGTCCAACTGTCTCTTTGCTTCACACTGTGGGAAGTTGCTTGTGTTGTAATATTGAGGGGCAATTTTCACCAACCATTCTGGTTTGATGTCTGTACATTTCTGGATGTAATTCTTCGTTGTGAGCACAAACTCATTATAAAGCACCCATTCAGGCTTATGATCAAGAACAGTAGAAGGATGCAACTGAGGGGCTGGAGAGATAGCCTAGCAGTTAGGAGCAGCGGTTGCTCTTGCAGAGGACCCAGGTTTGATCCCCAGCACCCACATGGTGACTGAGAACCATCTGTAACTCCAATTCCAGGAGAACTCCAGTTCCAGGGGAATCCAACACCCTCTTCTGACCTCTGTGGCATTGCACGACATGGGTGCACAAACCTACATGCAGACAGTACATTCATACACATAAAAAATAAATAAATAAAATTAAAAAAAGAAGGATGCAACTGAACTACCTGGTTATCTGTTACAGTTAAGTAATGCCCTGTTCTTTCTAAATGTGCCACCTGCATAAAATACCCAGTAACCAAAGCTTTTCTTATATTAATGTAGTACTCCCTGCTTGTAAAGTCAGTACTTTGACCAGGCAAATTAAATCTGCCCGTAATTCATGATAGCTGTTGGCGTATATTGTCTGCAGACATCAGGGACCGGTAGTTAATGAAGTTGTCATAACACCATTGAACTGATTCATGATTTTGTTTAAAAGCATGGTAGACATTCTACAGTGTCAGATGATCTCCAGCTATGTGGGAAAATCTCATCTTGGCCTCATCTGCAGCTTTCTTGGCCTCCATGGGGTGGACAAAACACTGTGGGACTGACAACATGCCAGTAATAGATAGGACCTCATTAGAACAGTTGTAGTCACAACTTGCAATAAACATTTTAGCCAGTTGTGGGTCGAGAGGAAACTCTGCCATCATGGATCCCAGTTCAGTCAGATCTCCATCATCATTTAAACCAGCCAAATTATTCAAAAGTTCTAGGGCTCTTATCAGAGTTTCGGGAGCTGGTGGACCCACAAAATCGAAATGCACCAAATCATCAATACCAAGTTTCTTCAATTGTAATACAACTGATCCTAAATTAGAGCGCAAGATCTCAGGATCGGTGTTATCCTGCATTTCTGTTTTATATAAGCTTTCTCTGTGTAGAGCCTGAAGCGTTTCCCACCATTTGCCTTACCTTATACTTACCTCCAGACAACAGCAACAAGAGCAAAAAGCATGGGTTTCCTGAGTTCCAGAAGCACCTCAGTATTATGATATCACCTTAATAGTATGGAATTTAAAATTTTTAGGAGCCAGGATTCTAATAGGCTAGACTAAGGGTAAGACTTTAAGAATTGTCAAAACTCCTGGCTGACTGAAAACCATAATGACCACTCAGTTTTCCAAACAGGGCTTTATTTATTGGCTGGTTATGACTTATCAAGCAGATTTATAGTGTGCTTTATTAAACTCTCAAAACGCCACAAAGAAGTTATATCTCCATTTTACAGAGAAAAGAAAAACACCCCAAACCTTAAAAGGATAAAGTAATTTGAGATTAGTAAATGAAGGCACTGTAATTAAAATCCAAGTCTGACGAATTCCAAGTCCCACTGTTTCGTGCTATTTGATCCTGACCTACTTTGTGGGCTCTCAGCTGAGGAGCAGTTTGCAGAAGAGGAGAGTGCTAGTCAGCACTCTTCCCTTTGGGTCAACAACCTTAATCCGTTGTGATTACATGGGGGTTTCCATGCTTGTTTACCAGAAGAACAGAGACACGTGGTTTGCTCAAATCACTGTGGATCAATACCAAGTTAACTATAAAACCAGAGCACAGTGTGACGTTACTTCCTATCTCCACCCATTTCCTAAGATGAGTCATCCTTTCTGGTTCAACCTGCCAAGCCAACAGCCCTGAAGAGATTCACTGCCCTGAGCTGCATCTGCTTCCACCGTCTGGGATTTAAAGCTTTCTTAGGTAACACACACTGGTGTAATGCTGGAAGAAGTTTCAAAAGTTAGCAGCTAATGATTACAATGATCACATTCAAAGCACTGATCAAAGTGAATGTCCCATCTTGTTCTATGCAGCAAAACTATCTGTTTCTTCTATGAAAAGAGAAATTAGAAAATACCAGAGGGGAACACAGGATTTGATGTAGGAGCCTGTAGGCTCTAAAAGCTTTATCTGATTATTTTCCCTTTTACAGTAGCTGCAGGTAACAGTAAGGGTCATGGGGGGAAGGGATCATGTTAGTTCCACAACATAAATAACAGATTAGTCAACCTGAAAAAAAAACTCAAAGAAGTTGAAATCCTCCCCCGAACTCCTGAATCTACTACTGTAAGCTGAGATGGTAATCTTGAACTCTGAAAATTTTGGCTCTATATCATCTTCCAGGCCAACAGAAATAACCTTTCATTGTGGGATTAATCAGTGATATTAAAACCATCTAAAGGAAGAATGTGCCTGTTGTGTGTTTTTTCCTGGAGATATGTGAACAAATGTCTATTCACCCCAGATAGGGCATGGATGACAGGCCAAGAAACTATTCCAGTGAGGTTTAGATAGATCAATGAGTTATTGGGGTGACTCTTTATACAGGAGCATGGGTGACTCAAAGGTCCTGCATCACCCAGAAGCCTATCCCAAGCATAGGTACTGACTCACAAAAGCCACATCTCTGGGATTCCCTACACAACTTGCAGTCACTTCCACCATAGAGTGTCCCCTCCACAGCATCTGTTTACTGTTCTTGAGGGAGGTGGGCCTTATGAATCTTGTAACTTTCTGAACTTTTTGAATCTTGTAAGTTTTATAAGCTTCCCCAGCCTTGTAAAGATTCCATTGCTTTTTAAGTCTTATGAGCCTCCTCTTTCCCTCTAGAAGTAAATGTTCCAGTTCAGAGAAAAGTGACACAGAAGTGTCAGAGCAGCTCTTCTGGGGTGGGGGGAATGCGTGCAAAAGTATCCCAAAGCATGTAGGCCCATTCAGGACCAAGATCTAAGAACCTGCCCTGAGATCATCAAACAATAGCCCCTGGAGAAGCATTATCTGAAGAGAGTTTTCATTCGGCTTTCAAGGAACACACATAACATACACCCCACAGTCGAAGGCTCTTCTCGTCTGGGTTCTATGCTCAGGAAACAGACTCCTGATTACATGGGCAATTATATAGTCCAAGATCCCTCACACTAGAAATGATGGCAGTACATTGATCTCCTAAGGACATAGCCCAAAGATCTAGGCATTCTGGTCCCTTTATAGACAACTCCAGCTACAAATTATCCTCCTGGAATGCTGGTCATACATGAGCCCACTGTCAGTGTGGTGGACCCAAGTCTATTACCAGAGGGATGAATGAAATGCAGACTCTAAGTCAAAACACTGAGTAGTCTTCACCTCAGAGGCCCCTCAGAGGTACCTGGGTCTCTGTATGCGACCCATTGGATTCTCATCATTGACCAATTGACCACTCCTTACCAGAGACCTTTACCCATCAGGATGCTTAGATATCACAGCTCTCTTACACTGTCTATCAAGGCCGTGCTTAAAAATGATTTTCACTCATGTGCTTTCCCACAAAATATCTGACTTCTTTGAAACCTGGTATATAGCACTGTTCTACTTTGCTTCTCCATTGCTGTGACAAAACGCTCTGACCAAAACCAACTTGGGGAGGAAAGGGCTTATTTGGTTCACATCTCCTGGGTCACTGTCCATCACTGAGGGAGTCCAAGGTAGGAACTCATGGCAGGAACCTGGAGGCAGGAGCTGAAGCACAGGCCATGGAGGAATGTTGCTTACTGGCTTGCTCTCCTGGCCCATGCCCAGCCTGCTTTCTTATACAATACACAACAACCTGCCCAGAGATGGCAAAGCCACAATGGGATGGGCCCTACCACATCACTCAACAATCAAGAAAATGCCCCACTGACAGGGCCATTAGGCTGTTCTAATGGAGGCAATTCCCCAACTGAGGCTCCCTCAACCCAGGTGTGTCAAGTTGACACTAAAGCTATCCAGCACAAGCACATACAAATAAATACACATATATCCTCTCTTCCCTTGTTTTATTGGCCATTTCCCATCTCTCTGCAGCAGGTCCCAAAATTTGAGGCTCAGGATGTCACCCATAGTGTTAGCCATAAGCCATATATATATATCTCAAAAAGTTGTAAAGCATAGGCTGTTCAAATTCAAATGAGACCTTTTCTTCTTTCTTTCTTTCTTTCTTTCTTTCTTTCTTTCTTTCTTTCTTTCTTTTCTTTCTTTCTTTCTTTCTCTTTCTTTTTTTTCGTCTTTTTGAGACAGGGTTTCCCTGTAGCCCCAGCTGGCCTGGAACTTGCTCTGTAGATCAGTCTGGCCTTGAACTCACAGAGGTCCGCCTGCCCCTGCCTCCTGAGTGCTGGAATTAAATGCATGCTCCACCGCAGATGGCTCCAATGAGACCTTTTCTAGGTCTGTCTGAGTCTCAAGCCTAAAGGCCCCTGATACCTGAAATAAGCCCCCATTCCAGCTCTGCCTTTGAAGTTGTCATACATCTATTTGCTTCTTGGTCATAATTTTGCTTCTGGCATGAGACAGCCTATGTATCCAGTCACACATCCTTGGTAACTTTCAGCTCTACCAGCTTGTGGCTCAGACCATTCCTGACTTGAGGCCTCTTTCCTGAACTCAAGAACTCTCGCACTCCCTCTTTCTCACAGTGGTCTTGGATGGAACTGGGGGCAGGGGGAACATGAAGATTGAGGACCCATAAAACATCATAAAAACATGGATCTGTCTCTCCTAAGAGGGTTGTGATGGTTGATTGTAATGGCAACTTGCCTCAAGTAGTAGAGTCACCTTAGGAGAGAGCCTCAGTTGAAGAATTATCTTATTTGCCTTAGTCACACCAAATGTGGGTGGTACCTTCTGGTAGCAACCCAGAAAAAAGGGGGTGTGGCAGAAGAAAGATTATTAGCCCTTCGCTTGTTTGGCCTTGTCTCTCACCAAGGAGTTAATCCCTCTTCCTCCTCCTCCTCCTCCTCCTCTCTCTCCTCCTCCTCCTTCTGCTGCTGCTGCTGAGTTTTTTGCTGATATCAAAACCAGCCTTTAATATTTTTTTTAATTTTATTTATTTCTGTATGTGTATGAATGTACTGTCTGCATGCAGGTCTGTGCACCTGTGTCGTGCAATGCCGTGGAGGTCAGAAGAGGGTGTCGGATTCCCTTGGAACTGGAGTTCTCCTGGAATTGGAGTTTCAGACGGTTCTCGGCCGCCATATGGGTGCTGGGGATCGAACCTGAGTCCTCTGTAAGAGCAGTCAACGTTCTTAACCGCTAGGCCATCTCTCCAGCCCCAAAACCAGCCTTTTCAGGCCTCTGCTGTTGACTTAGGACCAGTGGCTCTCTAGAAACCCTCCAGGTTTTCAGTGCCAAATTGGGACTGCTGAAGCAGTGGACTGAGTAGCTACCAGTTGTTGTCCTTTCTAGTGTTAGAGAGACACTAGAAGTGCCCAGCCTTGAGGAGTGGATTCTCAGCCTCTTGGGTGTGATTCAGCTGTAGTTACTATTTTGAAGTAAGCTAATGTGATAAATTCTTTATATATATATATATATATATATAAAACTTTACTACTATATAAATACAATATAAAGTAATACGGAGATATGTATTGAGTATTCACTTCATATAATCAATATATAAAATATAAACAAAATATAGAAAAAAATAATACAAATATAAAATATCATCTATCAAAAAAAAAAAAAAAAAAAAAAAATAAAAATAATAAACACAAAAAAAAAATAAAAAATAAAAAACAAATTTTTTTTTTTTTTTTTTTTTTTTTTGTGTCTTTTTGAGACGGGGTCTCCCTCCAGTAGCTACTTGAGCGGGTTCCTCGAACTCACGTCGATTGATGACCAGAGGTCGGCCTAGAAAAATACCGAGGAGCTACCACCATGCCTCTGCTTCCCAAGGGCAGGTATAAAGACATGTTCCACATGTCCGGCCCTTCGATTCTGTTTATCTAGAGAACCTCACAGAGGGTGATAGCAAATGCACGGACTACAGTGAATACCATTGGCCAGAAGGGCCTTTGAAAGCAACTGAAGGCATGGGGTCAGGGGTCACTATCACAAAGTGTCAGAATAGTCTTCCTGGTACAAATCAGATATACAAAGAAACTATGTTGCCTTCAAGAACAACTGATGATTCCAAGATCCATGGCCATGGCTATCACACAACACCACACACACAGCAACACCACAGGCACAACACCACAGCACACTACACACACACCACAACACAACACACACACACACACCACAGAGGCACACGACGGGTGTCTCCTGAGATCTGCCCTGTTTACCCATGCTGCAAACCACTAATATACTCTAGACCCTACTCAGATTTCTAAGGCAGCCCTTGCTTAGCCTCTGCTCACCTGCTCCCTTCTCTTGGAGTAGCATAGATCAGTTTGCCTGTGACACTGGTCCCTTGAAGACACCTACTGTGCACCAAAAGTCAGCAGGGGCAATAGGAACAAAGAACAACAACCCTACTGTCCGGGGTAGCTCATGCCTAAGCCTTCTTTCTCAGCTGCTCTTTGAGTGCTGTAATTTTGAGGCAGAGCAGAATGGGTCTCGCCTACCAATTGCTCAGGCAATAACTTGAACTTGGAGGACACGTCCTGGTAAACAATCTTCCTGAATTCCAGGAGATGGACAGCACTGTGACATTAATACCGTAACCGCCTCAGGCACATCCTTCTGATGTGAGCACAAGCCCCTAGCCCTCTCACCAGCTGCTGCCAGTAGCATTTCTTCCTATTTTCCGCTGATTTAACAGTTTTGAGATTTTATCAGTGAAGACTTTCTCCATTCTTGCTTGAGGTTCCACACCTCATTGTGTCCTATCTTCTACAGATTCCCTCGACTCATTCAGAAAGACTGGACACTTCACCAACCTACCACCCAGAGTTATAGCAGAATTCGCTCCTGCTCCCTCTGATTTCTTATGTCTGACATCCTCCGCATCCTGCCAGGCCCTGATTCTAGAGGCTTCTCCACCAAACATCCTTTGTTGTTCCAAATTTCTTCCAGCCGGGCAAAAACTTATATCTAGAAGCCCTGTAGTAACACCTATTGAATTCGTTATCTCATCTCACACTCTTGCTTATTTATAGTTTTCTATTAGCCATGGACTTAACCACATATTCAGAGTAAAAAACCTGATTTCTGTAAAATCTGTCTTTGTCCTTTTAATTTCATGTATTGTTTACCTCTCAGCAGAAACCACCCAGTATGTAGACATATTAAAAACAATCTAAATATTTAATGGATAATAGTGAATGAAAATGAGAAAGAAAATGAAACATGAAAAAATGAAGANTCTCTGACCTACTTTGTGGGCTCTCAGCTGAGGAGCAGTTTGCAGAAGAGGAGAGTGCTAGTCAGCACTCTTCCCTTTGGGTCAACAACCTTAATCCGTCGTGATTACATGGGGGTTTCCATGCTTGTTTACCAGAAGAACAGAGACACGTGGTTTGCTCAAATCACTGTGGATCAATACCAAGTTAACTATAAAACCAGAGCACAGTGTGACGTTACTTCCTATCTCCACCCATTTCCTAAGATGAGTCATCCTTTCTGGTTCAACCTGCCAAGCCAACAGCCCTGAAGAGATTCACTAGCCCTGAGCTGCATCTGCTTCCACCGTCTGGGATTTAAAGCTTTCTTAGGTAACACAACTGGTGTAATAGCAATGGAAGAAGTTTCCAAAAGTTAAGCAGCTCAATGGATTACAATGATCACATGTCAAAAGCACTGATCAAAGTGAATGTTCCCATCTTGTTCTATGGCAGCAAAACTATCTGGTTTCTCTATGAAAGAAAATTAGAAAATACCAGAGGGGAACAACAGGATTTGATGTAAGGAGCCTGTAGCCTCTAAAGCTTTAATCTGATTATTTATCCCTTTCTACAGTAGCTGCAGCGATAACAGTCAAGGGTCATGGGGAAAGGGATCATGTCAGTTCCACAACATAGAATAACAGATTACGGTCAACCTGAAAAAAAGAAAACTCAGAGAAGATGGAAATCTCCCCGGCGAACTCGCCTGAAATCTACTATGTAACGCTGAGATGGGTAATCTTGAACTCTTGAAAATTTTGGCTCATATATCATCTTCCAGGCCAAACAAAATACCTTTCCATTGTGGATTAATCTACGTGATATTAAAACCATCTAAAGGAAGAATGTGCCTGTTGTGTGTTTCAAACGACTGGAACTATGTGAACAAATGTCTCATTCACCCCAGAGAGCATTGGATGACGGCCAAGAAACTATTCCCAGTGAGTTAGATAGATCAATGAAGTTTGTTGTCGTGACTCTCCTCTATTACGGACATTGGGTGACTCAAAAGGTCCTGCATCACCCAGAAGCCTATCCCAAGCATAGGTACGACTCACAAACAAGCCAATCTCTGGATTCCCTACACAACTTGCAGTCACTTCCACCATAGAGTTGTCCCCTCCACACATCTGTATCTATGTTACTTACGGACCATGTGGAAGCCTTATGCTTCATCTTGTAGACCTTTCAGACACTTTATTGATCTTGTAAGTTTTCATAAGCTTCCAGCCTTTGTAAAGATTCCATTGCTTTTTAAGTCTTATGAGCCTCCTCTTTCCCTCTAGAAGTAAATGTTCCAGTTCAGAGAAAATGTTCCAGTTCACAGAAGTGTCAGAGTAGCTCTTCTGGGGTGGGGGGAATGCGTGCAAAAGTATCCCAAAGCATGTAGGCCCATTCAGGACCAAGATCTAAGAACCTGCCCTGAGATCATCAAACAATAGCCCCTGGAGAAGCATTGTCTGAAGAGAGTTTTACATATCGGCTTTCAAGGAACACACATAACAATACACCCCCACCAGTCCGAAGGGCTCTCTCTCGTCATGGGTTCTCATTGCTCAGAAACAGACTCCTGATTACTAGTGGCCAAGTTTCTAATATAGTCCAAGATCCCTCACACTAGAATGTATGGCCCAGTAACATTGATCTCCTAAGGACATGTAGCCCAAAGATCTAGGCAATATCTGGTCCCTTTATAGACAACGTCCAGCTACACATTATCTCCTGGAAATGCTAGGTCATACTGAGCACCAACTGTCCGAGTGTGTGGACCAAAGACATCTATACCAGTAAGGATGAATGAAGATGCAGACTCTAAGTCAAAACACTGAGTAGTCTTCACCTCAGAGGCCCCTCAGAGGACCTGGGTCTCTGTATGCGACCCATTGGATTCTCATCATTGACAATTGACCATCCTTACACATGATGACCATTTACCCTCAGGATGCTTTAGATATCACAGCTCTCTTACACTGTCTATCAAGGCCGTGCTTAAAAAATGTTATTTTCACTACATGTGCTTTCCCACAACAAAATCTGGAACCTTCTTTGAAACCTGGATATATAGGCACTGTTCTATTTGCGTCTCCAATCTGTGACAAAACGCTCTGACCACCAAACCAGACATGGGACGAGAAAGGGCTTTGGTTATCACATCTCCTTGGGTCCACTGTCCATCACTGAGTGGAGTCCAAGGTGAGGAACTCATGGCCGGAACTGGAGGTAAGGGCTGAAGCACAGGCCATGGAGGGACAGTTACTTACTGGCTTGCTCCTCCTGGCCCTGCCCAGCTGCTTTCTTATACAATACACAACAAACCTGCCCAGAGTGGCAAAGCCACAATGGGATGGGCCCTACCACATCACTCAAAAACCAATTCAACGAAATGCCCACTGACAGGGCCCATTAGGCCATGTTCAATGGGGCATTCACCAATTCTGAGGTTCTTCCTCAACCCAGGTTGTGTTAAGTTGACACTAAAGCTATCCCTAGCCACAAGCGACCATACAAATACAATACACTTATATATCCTCTCTTCCTTTTTATTATGTGGCCATATTCGCCATCTCTCTGCACAGGCCCAAAATTTGAGGCTCAGGATGTTCACCCATAGTGTTAGCCATAAGCCATATATATCGTTCTCCACAAAAAGCTATATAATCTCCTAACATAGGGTCTTCCTGTTCAAAATTCAGATACATTTTCTTTTTCTTTCTTTCTTTCTTTTCTTTTCTTTCTTTCTTTCTTTTCTTTCTTTCGTTTCTTTCTTTCTTTTCATTTTTTTCGTCTTTTTGAGACAGGGTTTTCCCTGTTAGCCGCTGCCTGGAACTTGCTCTAGTAGATCAGTTCCGGCACTTGACACTTCAACAGAGAGTCCGTCCGGGCCCTGCCTCTGCCGTGCTGGAATTAAAGCAGCTGGCGCACCGCAGATGGCTCCAATGAGACCTTTTCTAGGTCTGTCTGAGTCTCAAGCCTAAAGGCCCCTGATACCTGAAATAAGCCCCCATTCCAGCTCTGCCTTTGAAGTTGTCATACATCTATTTGCTTCTTGGTCATAATTTTGCTTCTGGCATGAGACAGCCTATGTATCCAGTCACACATCCTTGGTAACTTTCAGCTCTACCAGCTGTCCATACCATGTGACTTGAGCCTCTTCATGAACTTCAAGACTTCGCACTCCCTCTTTCTGCACAGTGGTCTTGGATGGAACTGGGGGCAGGGAGGCATAAAAGCATGAAGATTGAACCCCATAAAACATCATAAAAACATGGATCGGTGTCTCTCCTAAGAGGGTTTGTATCGATGCGTTGATGGTAATGGCAATCTGGCCTCAAGTGTAGAGTCACCTTAGGGAAGAGAGCCTCAGGTTGAAGAATCATCTTATTATGCCTTAGATCACACCAAATGTGGAGTCGGTACCTTCTCTGGTAGCAACCCCAGAAAATATACGGGATTGAAATGTTAAAGTGTGCAGGCCGAGAAGGGATCTATATAGCTAATTCACAGCAGTGGATGCTTGGCTCTGTCTCTCACCCAAGGATTCAATCCGCACTCCTCCTGCCTACCCTCCTACCTCCTCTCTCCTCCGTCCTCCTCTCTGTGCTGCTGCTGAGTTTTTTTGCTATATCAAAACCATGCCTTTAATTATTTTTTTTAATTTATTTATTTTCTGTATGTAGTCATGAACTGTACTGTCGCACTGACATGTTGTCTGCTGCAACTCAGTTGTGTCGATCCGCAGTAAGAGTGGTCCTGAACTGGAGTCTCAGAGGAAGTTGAGAGTTGTTCAGGCCCCGTCACGGTCTCTGGATAGTGACCTGTGCCCGTCAACTGGCTCCGCCATAGACTCGGACCTGCAGTCGCTCTTTTGGTACAAGCTAGCAGTTCAACTGTTAGTTCCATTCACACGCGCTAGGCCACTCTCTACCAGGCCCCCAAACCGTCCCTTGTCAGGCCCTCTGCTGTCTTGACTTAGGACCAGGGCTGCTCTACGAAAACCCCCAGGTTATCAGTGCCAAATTGGGACTGCTGAAGCAGTGGACTGAGTAGCTACCAGTTGTTGTCCTTTCTAGTGTTAGAGAGACCATACTTAAAGTGACTCGCAGCCTCCTCCGAGGGATGCCGGCCACCAGTTTCTCAGCCTCTCTGGGCGTGATTGCAGCTGTAAGTTACTATTTGTAAGTGTAGACCTAGATTCCAACAATTCTCTTTATATAATTATTGTTTATATATATATATATATATAAACTTACTACTATATAATACAATATAAGTATAGGGATAGATGAATTACTATATATGTATTTGTATTAACAAATATAGAACTAATACAAATATATATATATAAAAAAAAAAAAATATTGATAATAATAATCCACAAAAAATAAATAAAAAATTTTTATATTTATTAATTTCATTTTTTATGTGGTGCTTTTTGAGACGGGGTCTCCCTCAGTAGCTACTTGAGCGGGTGTCCTCGAACTCACTCGTTGATAGACCAGAGGTCGCCTAGAAAATACCAGGAGCTACCACCTGCCTCTGCTTCCCAAGGTGCAGTATTAAAGCATGTTCCACCATGTCCGGCCTTCGATTCTGTTTATCTAGAGAACCTCACAGAGGGTGATAGCAAATGCACGGACTACAGTGAATACCATTGGCCAGAAGGGCCTTTGAAAGCAACTGAAGGCATGGGGTCAGGGGTCACTATCACAAAGTGTCAGAATAGTCTTCCTGGTACAAATCAGATATACAAAGAAACTATGTTGCCTTCAAGAACAACTGATGATCAAGATCCATGCCTGGCTATCACACACACACACACACACACACACACACACACACAGAGGCACACAGGTGTCTCCTGGCTGCCCTGTTTCCCATGCTGCAAACCAGCTAATATACTCTGACCCTACTCAGATTCTAGGCAGCCCTTGCTTAGCCTCTGCTCACCTGCTCCCTTCTCTTGGAGTAGCATAGATCAGTTTGCCTGTGACACTGGTCCCTTGAAGACACCTACTGTGCACCAAAAGTCAGCAGGGGCAATAGGAACAAAGAACAACAACCCTACTGTCCGGGGTAGCTCATGCCTAAGCCTTCTTTCTCAGCTGCTCTTTGAGTGCTGTAATTTTGAGGCAGGGTCTCGCTACATTGCTCAGGCTAGACTTGAACTTGGGATCTTCCTGGTACATCTTCCTAAATGCCAGGATGACAGCATGTGACATTATACCTAACCTCAGGCATCCTTTGAGAGCACAACCCTAGCCCTCTCCCAGCTGCTGCCAATAGCATCTTCCTATTTCCCTGATTTTAAAGTTTTGAATTTTATAGAAGACTTTCTCATTCTTGGCTTGGGTTCCACCCTCATTGTGTCCTCTTCTACTTGATTCCTCTGATCTTCAGAAGTGGACACTCCCAACTCCCACCAGAGTTATAGCAGGAATTCCTGTCCCTCTGTTTCTTATGTCTGAATCCTCCGCATCCTTCCAGGCCCTGTTCTGAGGCTTCCTCCCCAAACATCCTTTTGTTCAAATTCTTCAGCCTGGCAAACACCTTACTATCTAGAGCCCTAGTACACTTGATTTGTTTCTCTCTCCACACTTTGCTTTATAGTTTTCTATGCACATGGCTTAACCCATTTCAGAGTAAAAACCTGAGTTTGTAAATGTCTTTCCTTTTAATTTATGTTTGTTTACCTCTCAGCTAGAAACACAGTATGTTGACTATAAAAAAAATCTAAATATTTTAGTGTTATAGTGATGAATGAAAGAATGAATGAATGATCTTGCTTTGGAGCCAGTCTCTCTCTCTCTTTTTTTAAAATCTGATATAGTTTTTACTAGCCAGAGCTCAATGTGTCACTCTTTTAAGAGTTAAGTCAAGGGGGCTGGAGAGATGGCCTAGCGGTTAAGAGCGCCGACCGCTCTGGCAGACGACCCGGGTTCGATCCCCAGCGCTCACATGGCGGCCAAGAACCATCTGAAACTCTGATTCCAGGAGAACTCCAGTTCCAGCGGAATCCGACACCCTCTTCTGACCTCCGCAGCATTGCACGACACGGATGCACAAACCTACATGCAGACAGTACATTCATACACATACAGAAATAAATAAAATTAATAAAAAAAAAAATAAAAAAAAGAGTTAAGTCAAAAAAGTAAAAAAAAAAAAAAAAAGATAAATCACCCAGTTATTGAAATCTACTTTAAATACACACACACACACACACACACACACACACACACACACACACACATCATTTTTGTTCTGTTTAAGACAGGGTCTAATTATGTAGCCTTAGCTGGCCTGGAATTCATTCTGTAGACCAGGCTAGCCTCCATCACACAGGGTTGCACTTGCCTCTGCCTCCCAAGTCGTGGGACTGAAGGTGACATCATGCTCCATCACACACACCATTTTTACTCACTGAGCCTATGAGGATGCTGTACTGTAAACTTTCTCATAATGTAAGACAGATGGTGATCTAGCTCCTCCTTTTTTAACACATGTCAGTTATCATATAAATAAATATTATATACCAAGCGAAATATAGTGTCTACATAAATGGTATATGTTTTATGCTTGTTTAAGTGAAGAGCTCTTACATAATAAAGGTGCTTAGCCTAATGAGCTAAGTGCCCAGAACCCCATTTTGGTGGCTGCCTTCTGGATTCACATAACACTAACAATGATTAATAAAATAAGGTGGGTAAGAAATTGCCAGTGCCCCAAATGCCATCCCACCAGCAGCCCAGCTGCCAGGTCCCTTCTTCTCCTGTGGTCTGGAGGCCAACACTGACCTCTCAAAGACCTTTCAAAAGTGAGGAGAAGATGAGATTGATCCTTTTTTTTAAATTTTTTATTTATTTCTGTATGTGTATGAATGTACTATCTGCATGCAAGTGTGTGCACCCGTGTCGTACAGTGCTGCGGAGGTCAGAAGAGGGTGTCAGATTCCCCTGGAACTGGAGTTCTCCTGGAATTGGAGTTTCAGATGGTTCTTGGCTGCCATGTGGGTGCTGGGGATCGAACCCGGGTCCTCTGCAAGAGCGGTCGGCGCTCTTAACCGCTAGGCCATCTCTCCTGCCCCGATCCTTTTTTTTACAGCTGGGACCTTGTCTTTGCTTGATTAGATGGCTTCCTGTCATAAAAGTATCCTTTTCATGGAAAATCATAATCTTTTTGCTTTTTGTCTGTATAATGGGCTACATGGAGTTGCATATTAAGCTTTCATCAAACTCATGAAAAAAGAAGGCAAAAACCTCATGTTTCAGGGGTAGGGACAGGAAAGAGGTCCAATGTTAGCTCCAAACATAAACATCTATTGGGGATGGCATACATGTTCATGTGAGTATATGTGTGTGGTGGGGGTATGTGTGGAGGCCTGAGGTCAATCTCAAGTGTCATTCCTCAGGAGCTATCCACTTCTTTTTGAAAGAGAGTCTCTTACTGCCTAGAGCTTGCTGTGTAGGGTAGGCAGGCTGTCTATAGTGAGCTCCAGGGATCTACCTGTCATCAGTTGTCATCTGATGTGCCTTTAAAATGTATCGCGTCTGCTGGGCATGGTGGTGCACACCTTTAATCCTAGCACTTGGGAGGCAGAGGCAAGTGCATTTCTGTGAGTTCAAGGCCAGCCTGGTCTACAGAGCGAGTTCCAGGCCAGCTGGGGCTACAGGGGAGACCCTGTCTCAAAAAGACAAATAAATAAATAGTAAATAAATAAATAAATAAATAAATAAAATGTATTTCATTTTATTTATTTATTTATTTATTTATTTATTTATTTATTTACTTACTTACTTATTTATGTGCTGCCTTCCACGAGGTGTTCTTCCCCCTTGGACCAGGGCTTGCAGCTCCGTGGTACTGCAAGCCTTGGGATTGTCCCTGGCCAGCCGGTTAACAGTCCTAGCTTGAGCCCTAGCAGGGAGGATGAGGGAAGTAGGAAGTAAGACCTGGAAGAATAGAAAGAGAGGCAGACTCAGATGAGAGACGGCGAGTAATTTCACAAGGGAAAATTTCGGTTTAATGTTGTAACTCAGGGTTTTTAAACAGAACCTTGCAGGGGGCTGGGACAGGCAGGACTTCAGGCCATAAGCTTCAGATCACTACAGGAATGTGATGATGCTTTGCCTGTGACAATGCTTTGCCTAAGGTTATCAAAGACAGTTGGCACTGGGCAGGTATCACAGGCAAACAGGATATCAGCAAGAGTCCAGGCTTGGAGGCTCCTTGCTGTCTCTCTTAAGTGTTTCTGCCAAAAGAATCCCTACATCTTTTCCTTTTTCTTAAAAGAAAAAACAACAACTCAGTAGTCACTTAATATTACTATTTTTTCTTTTGGAGATACTCTGGGAAGTATAACCCAATGCAGCTCCTACTGGGGACAACAGAACCTGGGTGTGTGTATAGTAAGCTGGAAGTGTGACATATGGTCCATACATCAAAGAGAGAGAGAGCCCCTGGGGTCTGGAGTTCTGTCAGGTGAATTAGGAATACTGCATTATCCCAACCCCAGGGGTCTGCTAGACCGACCCTAAGGGGCTGCCAGACCCCCAACAGAGCTACCAGAACAGTACTTGCAGATCCCCACTTTCAGCCACACAAAGTCTCAGCCCTACAGCTAGCTCCTCCTATGTTTTTAATTAAAGTGGAGCAATGTTGTCATCTTTTTCCAGAGAACTTTCAGGGATGGCTTGATATTGAACTAAGACAATCTGGGCTGTAACCCCAAATTGGCTTTTGACAAACCAGGAAGCCAACCTCCTAAAGTGGAGATTAGTCTTAACAAAAGGGATTATCTAGGTGGCCTAGAGGGACTTGGGTGGCAGGCAATAGGGCTTTATCAACAATCCAAACATAAAGATAACATTTTTTTCTCCCCAATGTAAAGACACACAGGCATCTTTTGATTTCCCTCTTAACACAGGCAGCAAAAGGCTGCAGGGCAGCTGCCAACACTACCAAAGCCTCAAGTGCTTTTACACCTGTCAATTTAAACACAGGAACTGGTGCCAACCATGTGAAGGATGTAAAGAGACTTAAAACTGAGCATGTAACTGTTCCCTCAAGTGGAGGAACTCTAAAAAATGACAAAGCAAAAGTAATACCTTTTTCTCCCTTCAAGACATACAGGTATGTGAGTGACATTTTTCCTCTAAAAGTAACACCTTTTCCCATATATGAAGACAACATTTTTCCTATGATATAGACATGTGAGTTGACATTTTTCCTCTAAAAGTAACATTTTTCTCCCCCCGAAACAAACAGGCAATATTTGATATCCCTCTTAACATAGATGGCGATTTTAATTATACCCCCAAAGTTTTAAGTTTGACTGGAAAGGCCTGTATATGTAACTATATTTATGGAATAAAGTCTAGTCTATGAGAGTCCACAACTATCCTTTTGGCCTCTTGCAGGTTTTTTTTTTTTTTTTTTTTATTGGTTGCCTGCTTGTCTTTGGTAAGTTATGGGGGGAAGGGCGGGTGAGAAGTGGAGTAATCCATTCTTTGTTGTTGAAGATAACACTTAGGCTGTCCTAGCCTTTCCCAGCAGGAGGTTGGCAGCTCCTGGGGTTTGTAGTTTCCTGACATGCTCAATCCTATTTGGAATAGTTAATCCTAGCACTCAGGAGGCAGAGGTAGGTGGATCTCTGTGAGTCCAAGGCCAGTCTGGTCTATAGACCAAGTTCCATCACAGCTGGGGCTACAGGGAGACACTGTCTTGAAAAGACCCCTCCCCCCAAAAAAAGAAAGAAAAGTAGATGATAGAGAAGGCTTACAGGCAGAAAGTGTTGGGTGCTGGATGTTTTAAAATGGTTCTCTCTACCCCTGTATCTATCAAACATTTATGGGGCCTCCCTCCGATTTTTATTGTTAGAACAGGATGGGAGCCTTCTGAAATGGGCACAGCCCAAAGGGTGCGTACCAAATCTCTCTCTCCCTTTGTACCCTGGGCTAGGGGCCGCCTGCCTAAAAGTTTAAAGATACCAATAGTTTGCCATCTTTATTGTACTTTGAGCAGCAACTTTTCCTTCAGTGATATCCTTCTTTACAGTGGGGGCGAGGGTTTAGAGGAAGCTGTTTTGGTATTTTGTTTAACTTGTTCAGTTACTGCTGGGTCCTTTTGTTGTGCCTGTTTGTTTCCCATGATAGAGAAAGAAAGGAAATGATAGTGAGCAGAGAAATACTTAGACGCAGAGGATTTGCAGCTGTGTGGCCCAGCAGGCTCAATAGCCTCCAGTCTGCAGGAACTGAAGTTAGAGAAAAGAAGCTGAAAGACAGATTGAAAGTTTATCCTACATGAGAAGAGTCATGAGGATGGGCCAAAGCCTGGCCTTAGAGAAAAGAAGCTGAAAGACAGATTGAAAGCTTTTCCTACACGAGAAGAGTCGTGAGGATGGGCCAAAGCCTGGCCTCTACCCTGAACCTTCCTTTCAGGGGGGTTTACTTCCCTACTCTGAACCCTCAGAAATTTTTCCCACTTGTACCTTTTTTCCTTCTTATGAAAGGTTGAGCTCCACGTTGTGTCACTAGTTGTGGTCAGATAGTTGTTGTCTGATGTTCCTTTAACTGTATCACATGTTTGCTGCCTTCCACGGGATCCCTGCAAGCCTCGGGATTGTCCCTGGCTTGAACCCCAGCAGGGAGGGGGAGGGAGGTAGGAAGTAAGATCTGGAACAATAGAAAGAGAGACGGACTCAGCCGAGAGACCAGGAGTAACTCCACAAGGGAAAAACTCGGTTTAATGTTGTAACTCAGGGTTTTTATACAGAACCTTGCAGGGGGCTGGGACACACAGAACTGGGGGCTGGGACAGGAGGGACTTCAAGCCATATGCTTCAGATCACTACAGGAACATGACAATGCTTTGCCCAAGGCATCAAAGACAGTTGACGCTGGGCTGGTATCACAGGCAAGCAGGGTGTCAGCAGGAGTCCAGGCTTGGAGGCTGCTTGCTGACTCTCTTAAGTGCTTCTGCCGAAAGAATACCTACATCTACCTGCCTCTCCCAGCCCAGCACTGAGAGTACAAGAATTCACCATCACACCTGCTTTGTTTTTTCTACACATGGGCTTTGGGGAATCAAACCCAGAAACCCCTGAGTTTGTTGTTCACTGAATGAGCTACATGCCCAGTCTCCACAAATTTAAATTTCTTGATAGCTTGATAGGAATGAATGCAGGCAATGCTTGGTCTTAAGTGGAGTCTCCTCCATTTAATTGGTCATAAACGAATTTAACAGAACATGGGAAAGTCAGTAAGATACTGAAGTTTCTTTTTTTTTGTTGTTGTTGTTGTTGTTTTTGTCTTTTCGAGACAGGGTCTCCCTGTAGCCTCAGTTGTCCTGGAACTCACTCTGTAGACCAGGCTGGCCTTGAACTCACAAAGATCTGCCTGCCTCTGCCTCCCAAGTGCTAGGATTAAAGACATGCACCACCACACCTGGCCAAGATACTGAAGTTTTAAATCAGAGAGCAGGGCTGAAGTCATTTGGATCTAGAATTGTTTGTAAAGTTTCTTGTAAGACAATTAGTTTGGGGCAGTAGTTCTCAGAGTATGAGAACTGTAAGTATAACTTAGAAGAAAAACTCCTGTCTGTTCCCACAACAATATTGCAAATCTTGGGCAATTTCTTCCAAATCTGAACACCTGCCTACCCAATGACTGAGCCATTCCATCCTAGATAAAATGCAAATATATATTCACAAAAGGCATGTGCTAGACTATTCCTAGCAGCAGCACTATTTATACTCAAAAGCTGGAAAGAATCCAAATTCCTAGCAATGGTAGCATGAGAGAGAAAACCTGTAGGAATGAGCAGACCTTTCTATTGCTACATACTACGACATAATGTTGCACAAGAGCCTGCCAACACTGCAGTACACACTGTGCTGCTCCATTTATTTAATTTCAAACTGGGCAAAGCTCATGCAAAGCCATGGAAGCTGGGAGAACATCACTGTGTCAGAGTGGGCAGAATAGGTAGAAGCAAGAGTGAAGGCTCCAGAGACTAGTAACACACTTTTTCTTTTTGCTTCTGTGTGTATATATGTGTGTGCATAATTTTGTGTGCATGGATATGCATTCATATGCATGATTTTGTGTGTGTGTGTGTGTGTGTGTGTGTGTGTGTGTGTGTGTATAGGGTAGCAGCCAACCTCAAGTTTCACTCTCAGGGAGGGCTCAATTTCTGTCATGGCCTGGAGCTCATTAGTAAGCTAGACTGACTGGCCAGGGACCCCCAGGGACCCTCCTGTCCCTGATTCTGAAGAACTGGGCTTAAAAATACAGGTCATAGCTGGGCGTGGTGGTGCATGCCTTTCTTTTAATCCTAGCACTTGGGAGGCAGAAGCAGGTGGATCTTTGTAAGTTCAAGGCAAGCCTGGTCTACAGAGTGAGTTCCAGGACAGTTGGGGCTATAGGGAGACCCTGTCTTGAAAAGACCAAAGAAAAAAAAATACAGGCCACAAACCCAGCTTTTTGTACAAGGATTCTGAGGATGGAACTGATGTCCTCAGTCTTGCAAGGTGCAACTCAGTTTTACTGACTGAGCCATCCTCTTTCATCCTGAATGCTTTCTTTCTCAATGTAGGTGGTAAACTTCAAGCATGGAGGTAAACTCATGATTAGTTAAAATTTTTACTGTAATACACACACACACACATACACACACACACCTACCAAAGTAATATGCCATATGACCACCACTATGATTACATTTCTAAAAATATCTGTAGAATAGTGTTTGATCCTAAATCCTTTTGAGGGGCAATAATTATAAAGCAGAATGAATTGTTTATATACCATCCCTGACTTCTGACAATAAAATTGCATCACTGGTGTGCTGGATAGCTTTAGTGTCAACTTGACACTGGGTTGAGGGAGCCTCAATTGGGGAATTGGCTCCATTGGATTGGCCTGTGGCCACATCTGGAGTATTGTCTTGATGGTAGAGCAGTGTGGGAGGGCGCAGCCCACAATGAGTAGTGCCACCCTGGGCAGGTTGTTGTGTACTGTATAAGAAGGCAGGCTGGGCATGAGCCAGGGGAGCAAGCCAGTGAACAGCATTCCTCCATGGCTTGTGCTTCAGCTCCTGCCTCCAGGTTCCTGCCCTGAGTTCCTGCCTTGGGCTCCCTAAGTGATGAACTGTGACCCAGGAGATGTAAGCTGAATAAACCCTTTCCTCCCCAAGTTGGTGTCGGTCAGAGTGTTTTGTCACAGCAATGGAAGACAAACTAGAACAGAAATTGGTACCAGAAGAGTGGGGTATTGCTGTGACAGACCTGACCTTGGTGTTTTGGGGAAGGATTGTGGAGGCGTTTGGAACTTTGGGCTGGGAAGATCATTGAATGCCTAAAGATTGTTGCTGTGGAGCTTGGAGCAGTTTTGCTGAAGGAGTTGTAGAAGATGGAGGCCTGGCTTGTGAAGTTTCTAGTTTCAAAGGAGAGCAGAGATCATCAGGACTGTGTAATCTGTGGGTTCTGGTCAGCTGGGGCTGTGGAGAATCAGCTGTAAGTAACAAGAGACCAGAACCTGAAGTGAAACTTTTGTGGTACTGGGGCAATTGATGCTGGTTAGCTGGGGCTGAAAAATCAGCTGTAAGTAACAAGAGACCAGCATCACTGAGGTGAAATCTTCTGGGGAGAATATCTTCAAGGTCAGCACACAGAAGCTGTGACCCAGAAAGGGCCTGAGCCTCCATCTCGAGCCAGAAGCCGGACTTGGTAACGTGTAAGAGTCTCCTATATGGTTCCGGTGTTGAAATTTGAGGGGGTCACAGAGAGCAGCCGAGGCTTGGCACTGTGAGAGGTCAGGAAAGACCATTGGTGGAAGTGCACCTCGGTTGCTGTGAAGACCCCAGGATTGCAGGGGTCATGGAGAGAAGCTGAGGCTTTGCACCAGGAGAGGTCAGAAGAGACCATTGGTGAAGGTGCTGCCTCAGTTTCAGTAGCGACCCCAGCTTTTTGGAGATGCCGGTACCCTGGGACGACCACCAAGAGCAGCGGTAGGTGTAGAATGGAGTCGGCCTGGGCCTGCGAGATGAGTGTGCCACGGACGGCAGAGTCGGAGAGGGGGAGCTGCCGAAACCCTTTGGAGCCCAGAAGATCGTGAGTGAATCCCAGGTGTCCAGCCTTGAGCTACTTTGCTGGACTTAGGTTTTGTTTGAGAGTGCCTGATTCTTCCCTTTGAAATAAGACAGTACTTGTTTTGGATTTTACAGCAGCCCACAGTTAAGAGACTTTTAATAGACTGAACTTTTAAGCGTTTGGACATTTTAAGGACTGTGGGGCTTTTAAGGTTGTACTGTCTTAGGTTGTGATTAATGTTAACATCATACTTCAGGGACAAGCACTGGAAAGGTGGTGGTTTAATAGTGATGTGTTTTGTGTGTCAAGTTGACAAGGGGTCAATTGTGCTGGATAGCTTTAGTGTCAACTTGACACACCTGGGTTGAGGGAGCCTCAATTGGGGAATTGGCTCCATTGGATTGGCCTGTGGCCACATCTGTGGAGTATTGTCTTGATGGTCGAGCAGAGTGGGAGGGCCCAGCCCACAATGAGTAGTGCCACCCTGGGCAGGTTGTTGTGTACAGTATAAGAAGGTGGGCTGGGCATGAGCCAGGGGAGCAAGCCAGTGAACAGCATTCCTCCATGGCTTGTGCTTCAGCTCCTGCCTCCAGGTTCCTGCCCTGAGTTCCTGCCTTGGCTCCCTAATTGATAAACTGTGACCTGGGAGATGTAAGCTGAATAAACCCTTTCCTCCCCAAGTTGGTGTTGGTCAGAGTGTTTTGTCACAGCAATGGAAGACAAACTAGGACAACTGGCATGCAGGAAGGTCCTCAATAAAGAGAACAGAATGTTAGGAGCATCCGAATGCTATTTCTGATCACTGATTGATTTATGATGGTAATAAATCAGTGCTGGGTAGACCTGATCTCCCTGGGCTCTGCGGCGATTCCTAGATGACACAGGGGAATTGGCATATGGAACGCCTCAGGTGAGCATCAAGTGCTGCAGGTACTGAGCCACCATACCTTTCCAGCTCAAAGGCCTGGCCCTGCCCCACAATCCACAGCCCATCCCATCTACATGTGATGCCGGCATCGGGATTCATCTACTCCCATCCCTAGATTCCAGCTCCATCAATACCCTAATCATCCTGGAATCCAGAGTTGTTTTCACTTTCCCTGTAATTCTTTGTAGGTATTCTTTAAATTCCCCTTTTTCTCTATTAAATTTTTTATTATTTATTTATATTTTATGTGTATGAGTGTTTTGCCTGAATGTATGTAAGTGCACTTGTGTGTACAATGTCCATGGAGGCCAGAAGAGGGCATTGGATCCCCTGAAACTGAAGTTAGGGAGAGATGTTAGCTGCTCTGTGGGTGCTGGGAACCAAACCCAGGTCCTCTGAGCTGTCTTTCTAGCCCTATATTAAATATTTTTATTCCTCAAATCAGTTGATTATAAATTTTTAAACTGTTGGGCAAGATTACACCTGTAATCCCAACGCTGTAAAAGATGAAGCTTTAAATTTGTTTCATAGCTAGCATGTAAAATAATGGGTTTCATCGTGGCATTTTCATGCATGTATGTCATGATGTCACCTACTTTGATCGTGCCTGCCCTCACCACACCACGCTTACTTTTTCTTCCCTGACTTTCCCTATTTTTCTTGCTCTCCTCCTTCCCAATAGTCTTCAATAGTCCTCTGCTTTCTGCTTCCATCGTGTGTGTGTGTGTGTGTGTGTGTGTGTGTGTGTGTACAAGAAGGGGTGAATAGGCAGAGTTCAGAGGATTTTTTTAGGAAAATGAAACTGCTATGAAGCTATCATGGAAGATTCATGTCATGTATATGTTCAAACTGTAAGATCTGCAGCCTCAAGGGTAAGCCCAGTAGATCTGTGGATCTGGGTGGCAAAGCCACCCTACAGCAGAGTCATCAACTGTAAGCAATACACCTCTTCAGTAGTGAGATGTTGGTAATAGGCTTGATGCAAGCACTTTTAACAATTTTACCTACTGAGTCATCTCACAAGCCCTTAGCTGTAGCTACTTTAAGTGTTGCAAAACAAAAAGTACATATATAGCACTGGGTGGATGGGGCAGGGGTGGGGGGGTGGGGAGGCAGGTGGATCTCTGTGAGTTCAAGGCCAGCCTGATCTACATAGCAAACTCCAGGCCAGTAGGACTAAAGGGAGACCCTGCCTCAAAAAGGCCAAAAAAAAGGTACATATATAAAAAGTATAAACCTAAAATATGAATCTTTTGTTTATGCATTGAATATACTTGGAAGAATATGGGGGAAACAAATAATAATGATTCCCTTTTTATTTTATTTTATTGAATTTTTGTGTATTTCATTCAGAAGATCTCAATCAATCTTAATCACCTTTATACCTCCTTCTTCATCGGCTCCCTCTCCCAGTCTGCCCATGGGAATTCATACATTCTGTCATTTGTGTTAGGATCATTGTGTCAAGTTAGTGTTTCCAGACATTCTTCGGTGCAAGTTCATCTGCTGAAGTCTAGTCAGCCTATCCAGAGTTCGTTCCTTGCTTTAAGATCAGCTCTTCCTCACAACAGTAATCAGCTGCCAATATTTCTTCAGCTAAGAAATCGAGTCTGCTGCACATTTTCCCAGTTCCATGCTGGATTTCATCTGGTTGAGTTTGTGTGGGTCCTGCGCATGCTGACACCATTGCCGTAGGTTCATATGAGCAGGGTCCCAGGAGCTGTAGGACTCTATTTCCATGCAGTCACGCACCTCCTCCCTGGCTCTCACAATCTTTTCGCCCCCTCTTTTACAATGATCTCTGAGAATCCTGTCCAAGGACCCACACTTTGCAGACTCCTAATCTCCACACTTTGGCCATTTGTGACCTTTTGTGTTCCTGGCCCTCTACAGCATGAGTTTCCTTAATAAGAGTTGAGAGATTCATTAGTGTCCTCTTTACATCTTGTTCTACGCTGCGTGAGCCTTAGGTGTAGAGGTTCATTGCCCACCCATAAATCCCACAGCCGTCTTGATGTTAGTCTGTCCAATGGACCAAGGTTCTGACCACTCTATACCACAGCCTCTCTGCAACCAGATGTGTCACTTAGGCTTGGGCAATTCACAGACAACATCTGTGTGTGAGCAGTTGTGGTACTCTGTAAGAGTCTCCATCTGCTGCACAAGGAGCATCTTGATGAGTGGAGAGATGGGGACTCATGAGCCGCTCCGCCTCCATGACAGAATATCGATTGACTCTGTCTTGTGCAGGTATTGCGAGGTAACCACAGCTGCACTGAGTTCGTGACTGCCACGGTTATGCCAAGCCTGCAAGTCAGTGTTCCGCAGCACTCCGCCCCTTCCTCCTGCTCTTACAGCCTTTCCACCCCCTGTTCTGCAATGTTCCCTGAGCTTTGTTAGGGTTCCATTCATGGCTGAGCATTCCACAGTCACTTTGTCCCAACATTTTGGCCACCTGTGAGTCTCTGCAGTTACCGCTGCCCACTCCATAAAGAAGCTTCTCTGAAGCCGGGCGTAGTGGCGCCCGCCTTTAATCCTAGCACTTGGGAGGCAGAGGCAGGCAGATCTTTGAGAGTTCAAGGCCAGCCTGGTCTACAAAGGGAGTTCCAGGACAGCTGGGGCTACAGGGAGACCCTGTCTCAAAAAGACCAAAATAATAATAACAATAATCAATGAGGAGCTGGAGAGATGGCTCAGCATATAAGAGCACTGACTGCTCTTACAGAGGATCCGGGTTTGATTCCCAGCACCCACATGGTGGCTAAGAACCATCTTTAAGCCGGGAGTGGTGGCACCTGCCTTTAATCCTAGCACTTGGGAGGCAGAGGAAGGTGTATCTCTGTGAGTTCAAGGCCAGCCTGCTCTACAGAGTGAGTTCCAGGCCAGCTGGGGCTATAGGGAGACCCTGTCTCAAAAAAACAAACAAACCTGAAAACCAAAACAAAACAAACTCAAATGCAGAAAAAAAAGTAAATAAAAATAAAATATTAAAAAAATAATGAATACCAAGTTGGTTACATACAGCATGATGCTTTGGTGTACAATTTTACAGTAGGATCAATATAGATGTGATATTGCATGCATTTCTTTTTAAAATATTTTTTAATTTTATTTATTTATTTATTTATTTATTTATTTATTTATTGGTCTTTTTTTTCGAGACAGCTGTAGCCCCAGCTGTCCTGGAATTCACTCTGTAGACCAGGCTGGTCTTGAACTCACAAAGATCTGCCTGCCTCTGCCTCTCAAGTGCTAGGTTTAAAGGTATGCGCCACCATGCCTGGCTAATTTTATTTATTTTTTATGTGTATGAATGTACTGTCTGCATGTAGGTTTGTGCACCTGTGTCATGCAATGCCATGGATGACAGAAGAGGGTGTCAGATTCCCTGGGAACTGGAGTTAAAGACAGTTCTCAGCTGCCATGTGGGTGCTGGGGATCGAACATTGCTCCTCTGCAAGAGCAGTCCGAGCTCTTAACTGCTAGGCCATTTCTCCAGCCCCTTGCATGCATTTCAAAAGCCTCAAAGAAAGAACTGTGTAATTTTGTTCACAAGTGTGGAATTTTTAACCAAAAAGAAATTATACATCTTTAACAACCTAGACATGTTCAGCAGTTTTAAGTTTTAAACAATGTATATATTCATGAAACATCATGTGACCCTATAAATATGTACAACTTTATATTTGTATATGTCAGCCAAAATAAATTAAATTAAAATAAAAGAGGACATGAAGATGACAGGGGAAGTGTGAGGGGGTCTGAGAGGAGTTGGAAGGGGATTGCAAGGTATACATGATCAAAATCCATGTATACATACATGTATATGAAATTTGAACAAATAAAACTACATTTAAATTAAAAATAATTATTTAATTCCAAAATATCTCCCTTGGAAGAAAAATATGTTAATTTTTTAAATAAAAATTTCAAATTGGAGCTGAGATGGTCCAGTGCTTAAGAGCACTGGCTATTCTTGCAGAGGACTCACATTCAATTCTCAGCACCCACATGGTGGCTAGCCACCATCCCTAACTCCAGTTCCAGGGGATCCGACACCCTTTTCTAACGTCTCTGGGCACTTACATGCACTTATACACATAAAATAAAAATAATAAAAAATTAAATTGAAACAAATATGAAGAATATAATTTATGAACATAACAAAAATTCACACAAGTTGATGCTCAGATTTCTACTAAATGGTGTTAGCCAGCTTTCCATTACTGTAACAAATACCTGATCAACTAAATGAGAGGATAGGTTTGTTTTGGCTCACAGTTTGAGGGGTTTTTGTTTTTGTTTTTGTTTTTTGTTTTTGGTGTTTTTGAGACAGGGTCTCCCTGTACCACCTGCTGGCCTGGAACTCGTCCTGTAGACCAGGCTGGCCTTGAACTCACAGAGATCTGCCACCTCTGCCTCCCAAGTGCTGGGATTAAAGGTGAGCACCACCATGTTCATAGCTGGTTGGCTCCATTGCTTCTGGACCAGTACAGAGACAGTTCACCATGGTGAGGTGCACATGATAGAGCAAAGCTAGTCACCTTAACCAGGATGGGAAAGAGAAGGAGAGAAAGAGACTGGGATCACACAATCCCTTTGAAGACACATCCCTCCAACCTCAGTGACCAAGCTCTCCCACTAGTCTTCTCTTCTTTGTTTGGCTTGTTTTTTTTTGTTGTTGTTGTTGTTTTTGGTTTTTTGTCTTTTCAAGACAGGGTCTCCCTGTGGCCCCAGCTGTCCTGGAACTCACTCTGTAGACCAGGCTGGCCTTGAACTCACAAAGATCCACCTGCCTCTGCCTCGGAGTGCTAAGATTAAAGGTGTGCACCACCACGCCCCGTTTGGCTTGTTTTGTTTGAGACAGGCTCTTCCTCTAAAGTCTAGTCTAGCCTGGAACTTGCTATATAGCCCAGGTTGGCCCTGAACTCCCCATTCTCTCGCCTCAGCTTCTGGAGTGCTGGAATTACAGGCTACACCACCATGCTTAACCTAGGTCCCACTCCTTAAGGTTTCTGTTAGGTTCATTTTGAGGGGAGACTTGGCACAGAGAGAGAGAAAGAGTCAGGACTCCGATGAGAAAGAAGTCAGGTTTATTTCAGGCATGGCGACTGGCCTGCCTGTGCTGGGATTAGGATGACCAACGATAGTTTCCCCCAAATGGCAGTTTTATACCCAGGCACATAAGGAAGTGAGTTTTCAAGGAAGTAGGGGCAAGGAGATTGGGGAATGGGTGTAGTGGGTCTGTGGCTGGTATCAGTAGAAGCATCTTGAGGGAAACTGGGACCTGTGACTGGTATCAGCAGGAGCATCTCAAGGGAGACTGAGGCCTGGTTCTGGTCTCCGGTGAGGCATGACTGCAGGATGTTTTGGCAACATTTCTTGAGTTGCAGGAATGCAGTCCAGGATAATGATTTCTTGGAACTTCTTCCTCAGTTGGCCTCCTGAAGTCCCTAACTTAGGTGGGCTACAACCTTACATTCCATCCTTTTGTGTCAGGGATAGGGGATGACGTTTTTCGTTCTAGCTGCTTCAAGCTGATAGAGGACGATGAAGAAGGGGCTAATGACACAAGAGGGTCAGATGTTTTACAGCTGGGCATAACCATTGTCGGCAGGAATGAGTCCATATTTGTCTGAAGGGAGAGCAAGCAAAATTTTATTAAAACTGGTACAGGTCAGTTGTTGGATAGGGTCTTGAAAGCACCAGATAAGGCAGCGAGCTATTAGTAGGATGAGGGATGAGGCCTAAGGTTACTTAGGGGTCCAATTAGGGGATACAACCATGGGGGTTATGCTGACCAGATTCCCCACTCTGAGGCCAGGGGAGACACAGTTTTGGCAACCCCAGCCTTTGGCACAGACCGGGCTGCTAAGAACTCAAGACACTAGCTACTTTTTGTCTTTTTACTAAGAGCTGAAGTTTTATACCTGAAGTACAATGTCTCAGGCCTTACTGATTATTTATTTCTGGTTATTCTTTCCCTTTGGATGTTTGAGCCACACAATTAGCCCACATTAATCAATCCCTGAAATAAACCTGACTTCCTCCTCTTTCCTGACTCTTTCTCCCTCTGCGCCAAGTATCCCCTCAAAAATGAACCTAACATTTTCGATCCCACCCAACAGCATCAAGCTATAATATGGGCCTTTTTTAAACACATGATTTTTAAATTTTTATTTATAATTTTTTATGTGTACGATTGTATTGCTTGCATGTATGTAAGTGCACCTGTGTCATGCAATGCCTGCAGAGGTCAGAAAGAGGTTGTCAGATCCCCTGGAACTGGAGTTAGTGATGGCTGTTAGTCACATGTGGGTGCTGGGATTTGAACCCCAGTCTCCTGCAAGAAAGCAGCCAGTGCTCTTAACCTCTGAGCCATCTCTCCAGCCCCCTATCTTACTTTTTAATCAGGTTTTAGAGGCAATCAAAAGGTAAAAGCGGCAATCAAAAGGATTTGTTTTTTTGTAAACAAGTATATATAACAAAATTTATAAAAATCATTCTTTGGCATCTAAACCTTTCATATTCCTATCAGCACTCTTTATAGTCATAGGAAAATGTGAAGCACATTGGAACATTATTTTATTTTCTAAGATGAAGGTATATAGATTGTAGTAATTCCAAAATGTGACACAATATTTGATTACAAGCAGGACATCAAACAGTAGATGAGCACTTGTTGCAATTTTATAGCCTGTACAGTGAGCTTATCAAAGGTAGCAAATGAGTTTGGAGGAGTGGAAAGAGTTTATAATAAAGCGTTTATTAGGTTGTTTAAATACCCAGAAGAGACTGCCCATCTGGCAGGCACCACAAAACAACAAGGAGGCCAGATGGACTCTGAAATGGGTCAGTCCTGGCAGAGAAGAGAGTACCTTGGGGAGAATTGCTCATGGATACACCACCTGGGGCATCAAGGACAGCCCATGGCTGCTAGACTTGTCTGATGCTCACCCAGGGGGACTAAAGGCCCCCTGGTGGCTGAGTGCAAAAACGACAGTTCAGATGATCCTGAGGGTGAGCAAAGATATACCAGACCGACTCCAATTCAGCCAGCTTCACATGCGCACAATAACATCATAAGTGGCTCCAGGGTAGTCATAATGATTTCCTCTAAATCTTGTTTCTTCCTCACCATCGCTGACAGGGACTCAGTCATCCTTTCACTCTCAATCAACACAATTTCTCCCTTTGTCTCTCCTCTGGAGATGCCATGCGCAGAATACATCACTATTGTACGTGAATGAATGATCAAGATTTTGCACATGGGGGCTGAGGAAATAGCCCGGTAGGCAAAGTGCTTGCTGAGCAAGCATGAGGGCCTGAGTTCAGATTCCCAGCAACGACATAAAAGCAGGACGTGATAGTACATGTAAGTCCAGTCCCAGGAGGTGGAGACAGGATGACCCCTGGCTCTCTATGACAAGCCAGTGAGCTCCAGGATCAGTGAGAGGCTCTCAGAAAATAAAGTGGACAGAGGAAAGGAAGACACTGTTGACTGCTTGTCTCCACAGGCACATGCATGGACACACATGCACACACACATATATATCATATGCAGAAGATATGGCCCTTAGTCAAAGCCATCCCTTTGCCCCCGGACCTTCTGTAATTCTGTAGAAATACTGCAATATGTGCTATTAAAAATAACAAGGAACCGCTCAATACAAAGGCAACTAATGCTAAGTTTCACTGTCATTTCAGGAGGTTCTCATTCACTACGGACACTGTTCTCATCATTCAGTCTTCCTGATCTTCCTTTGGGATAGCTTGGATGATTTAAATAGCAGCGCTTAATTTCAGGTCTATTTTTCAAAGAATTATAATTATAACAGAGTCCTGATTCCCATGTGACAAGCCACAGTGTGACAAGTCCCAGTGTGACATTAACAAGGCATTAAGAAGGTTAGGAGAATCTCTTTGGGAAAGAACTTCTGGATGTTGATGTCTCTCTCCCTTGGCTTATTATTATTAATTATTTTGACTCTTTTTTTTTTCCTGCTTACTTCCAGCTCCTGATAACTCAGAAGACTGTCACACCAACTCTGGAGTCGTCTGTGTGAACATAATAAACGGACGTAGGAGATAAGAACCTTGCGAGGTTAAGCTCCCTGGTGGTCAGTGACAGAGTACCTGGTCTCAGCTTCTAAGATCACGATGCATTACAAAGATGTTATGCTTCATGAGTGTTGGACTTTGTACATTGTCTTTTGACTCTATTCCTGAGCTCAGCACAACCTCAGTCCCAGACAAGGGACAGTTAAACATGCTTAAAAACAATTCAGGCAAACAGAAGCCTCATGAACCTACGTAAAATCATACAGAGATACAACATCTAAAAGCTCCTTTGTCCTAAAAGTCCCCACAAAGATATTGTAGACATTCCACTGAGTGAGATCATGGGTTAGTTAATAATAATAAAAGTGTCCTTCCAAACTTAATAAAAATAAGACTTAGTCCTTTAAGCAGAAAGCTACATCTAATAAAGTTAGAGTTTAGCTACAGTTATACATGTTAAAGTGTAACACTTAGTTAAAGGCACATGGCAGAGATTTCTCCTTTAAGAGAAACACTGTGTAATTTCTAAAGAGCTGAAAAGCCCCTCTTCTCCGGGCTTGTGGTTAAAACACAACCTGGAGATAGCAAACAACCCCAGGAAGGATGAGAAACTTCAAATTGAAACTTCAAAAGAGAAGTTATGGTTTGTGAGTTTAAGACTGCTGTTTTATTGACACAGTGTAAGCTGTAAACCCTCTTTTACTTATCTTGTTGGCCTTGTAAATCCCTTTGTTCCCGAGGAATGCAAATCTCCTGCCTGCAGCTTGACCCTTCCCCCCTCTGCTGCCTGCCTGAATAAAAACTTCACTTGATTTCAGTAAAGACACACTAGATCCAAAACTCTCTCTGGTGTCAAGTCCAGTTATTTTTCTCGCCTGAATCTGTGCCCTCCTGTACAGAACTTGATTCCCTGCAGGTTAAACAAATCCTGACTGGGTGGCTTGCGGCAGAAGACCACTCCTTACCAATTTCCCACTAAAACAAGCTTATCACATCAGGAATCCAAAGACATCATTTTCTTCCTTTCTTATCCATTTAGACCAGAATTTTGGTGTGATGGCTGAATCCATAGAAAAGTGGTAGATGAAACAACATGGAAAGTACCAGCATGGACAACTAGGATGCAGGATGCAGAGTGGGCTAACCTTTGGATGCATTCATGATTTTAGGAGGTTCAGGACTAGAGCACACCTTATATCTGTGCACCTTAACACCTGCCAACTTACGGGTGGGTTGACCATTAGTCCTTGGTTCCTTTCTCCCATTCTGGCCTGCTTGAAGAACCCTTGCAATCTCTCTTTCTCTAGATCCAGTTACCACAGCACGACACATGCTCACTTTCCCCAGACCAGTTGGATTCTGGAAGGGATACTTAGAAACAGTGACACTCCTATTCTACTTCAGAAAGAAAGAAAGAAAGAAAGAAAGAAAAAAAGAAAGAAAGAAAGAAAGAAAGAAAGAAAGAAAGAAAGAAAGAAAATGTATGGCATTTGTCCAAGACATTCTTCCACCTAACTGGATTCCAGCACTTTGGTAACCTGTAGTTCTAACTCTGGTTGTCAGCGATGAAGCATTAGAAAGTAATTAATAGCCCAGTAGCAGCACAAATTGACAAGAAATTTCACAGTGAAGGATGCACTGGGATATAAGATGCCAGAAAAGGTGCACACCTCTTCTATTTATGCATCATGAGCTGGATGTGGCGGTGTGTCCCTGTGATTCCAACACTTGGGAGCATAAGGAAGGAAAATCAAGAGTTCCAGGTCAGCCTGGCTATATATCAAGACCTGGTCTCAAAAGTTGATATCAGGTCTTCCACATCTATCTTTTTAATTTTTTTATTTTATGAATATGACTGTTGTACCTGCATGTGTATGTGTGCACCTGTGCCTTGCAGTGCCCTCAGAGGTCGGAAGAGGGGATTAGATCCCTTGGCACTGGAGTTATGGATGGATTGTTAGCCATAATGTGGGTGCTGGTATTCCAACCCAGGTCTTCTGAAAGAACATCCAGGGCTCTTAACCACTGAGCTATCTCTCCAGCCCCATAGCTACATTTTTTCTTTTCTTTTTCTTTTTTTTTAAATGTTTTATTTATTTTTGTATGTGCATGAATGTACTGTCTGCATGTAGGTTTGTGCACCCGTGTCATGCAATGCCTCGGAGGTCAGAAGAGGGTGTCAGATTCCCCTGGAACTGGAGTTAAAGACGGTTCTCAGCCACCATGTGGGTGCTGGGGATCAAACCTGGGTCCTCTGTAAGAGCAGTCGGCGCTCTTAACTCTTAGGCCATCTCTCCAGCCCCCATAGCTACCTTTTTTTTTTTTTTTTTTTTATTTGTGGTCTTTTCGAGACAGGGTCCTCCCTGTAAGTCCGTGTCCTGGGACTCACGCTGTAGACAAGAGGCTTGCCGTTGCTCACGAAGATCCACCTGCCTCTGCCTCCTGAGTGCGAGGATTAAAGGTGGGTGCCACCACACCCGGTGCATAGCTACCTTTTTTTTTTTTCCATGTGTACGAATATACTGTCTGCATGTAGGTTTGTGCACTCGTGTCGTGCAATGCCGCGGAGGTCAGAAGAGGGCATCGGAATCCCCTGGAACTGGAGTTCTCCTGGAATTGGAGTTACAGACAGTTCTCAGCCGCCATGTGGGTGCTGGGGATCGAAGCCGGGTCCTCTGCAAGAGCAGTCGGCGGCGCTCCTAACCGCTAGGCCATCTCTCCAGCCTGCATAGCTACCTTTTATATGTGCTTTATGTGAGTGGGAAAGAGACTCATAGCTCCTATGTCAGTTGTGGCTTTGAAAAAAATGAATGTGCGTGTGCGTGTGTGTGTGTGTGTGTGTGTGTGTGTGTGTGTATGCCACATAGCATATGTGTGGAGGTCGGAAGATAACCTTGGTTGTCATTCCTTACCTTCCATCTAGTTCACCCCTCTGTATGCCAGGCTAGTGGGCTCGCAGGCTTCCACGAATCCTCCCCTGCCCCAATCTCACCATAGGAGTACTGAAATTACAAATGTACACACTGCTATGTGTGGCTTTTATCTGGGTTCTGGGGATTTGAACTTGGGTCCTCACACTTGCATGGCAAGCACTCTATTTACTGTGCTATCTCACAGCTCGCTTGTGGTTTTGAGTTGGGTAGTACTGATAATGGGGATTACATTAGTTTTTTTTTGGGGGGGGTCTTTTTGAGACAGGGTCTCCCTGTAGCTCTGGCTGTCCTGGAACTCACTCTGTAGACCAGGCTGGCCTCGAACTCACAGAGATCCGCGTGCCTCTGCCTCCCAAGTGCTAAGATTAAAGGCGGGTGCCACATGCCCGGCATTTATTTATTTCTGTATGTGTATCAATGTACTGTCTGCATGCAAGTCTGTGCACCCGTGTCGTGCAATGCCGCGGAGGTCAGAAGAGGGTGTCGGACTCCCCTGGAACTGGAGTTCTCATGGAATTGGAGTTTCAGACGGTTCTCAGCCGCCATGTGGGTGCTGGGGATCGAACCCGGGTCCTCTGTAAGAGCGGTAGGCGCTCTTAACCACTAGGCCATCTCTCCAGCCCCCTACATTAGTTTTTGGATTATTAGACTGTGTGAACCTAACAAAAGTATTCTTTATTAGACAGAACACATTGATTTACCTCAAACATTCTTCAAAGTAACCCTTAAGTATTCTACTCTTTTAGCCCAAGGGAAAGTTAACTGCTTTGCATTCACAAGTTATAGTAGATGCATGTTAAGTGCTCATGTGTGAAACACTGTGCTAATTTTAGCCTATAAGCTATGTACAATTATACCCATTTAAATTTTTTATTTTATTCATTACTTTTATTTTATGTGTATGAGTGTATTGCCTGTACGTATGAGTGCACCTGTGTCATGCAATGCCTGTGGAGGTCAGAAGAGGGCGTCAGATCCCCAGCCACTATGTGGGTGCTGGGAATTGAACCTGGGTTCTATGCATGAGCTATCAGTGCTTTTAACCACTGAACCATCTCTCTAGCCCCTATTATACCCATTTTTACACATGAGGAAACTGAGGAACAGAGAAAGATATAATCTTATGATGTAACAAATCTACAAGGTGGAGAAGCCAGGATTCAAAATCAGATCGATCTGGTTCTAGCATCAATGGTCTTAGCCATGATGAACAGGCCATGAGGCCTCTGCCCGAGGGAAGGCAGCAGGAGGAGTATCTACCTGGTGTGCATCCTCTTTGTTTGTTTCTGGATTTTGAAAATAACTTTTTTTTAATGTTTTACATTCTTTTATTTCTGCTAAGACTAATTTCATATTTGTCTTGGTTTTTATAATGCTTTTATTGATGTTTTGTGTATTTCAGACATCATTTTTCAGTTCAGGTTAGACATATTCCCCTTTCCCTTCCTCCCACCCCACAGCACCCCACCCCAGATCATGCATTCTGCCATAACTGTCCTGCATCTTTTGCTCAGTCTTTTTTTGTTTGTTTGTTTAGGAAGTCACATTTTCCTCCTTTAATTTTATATTACTCTAAAATATGAATACATACTTTCCACTCATTTAGAGTAATTACAGAATCTGAAAGTAAGTGGTGGATCGATTCTAGAGCCCGTTAAGAGATTTACATTATGACAATGTAGCTGCTTTCAGATAAACAGAAATATAACAATAATGCTGTTCAGCTTGCTTTTCTTCTGAGGATTTGGTGTTAGCATCCACAAATGAGGGAGACCATTCACCGCTTGTTTTTTTGGCACTGTGTTACTTCACTTAGCATAATGGCTTTGAGTTCCATCCATTTACCTTCAAAGTTCAAGATGTTATCTTTCTTTACCACTGAGTAGTACTCCATTGTATAAGATGCACCACATTTTTGTCATCCACTCGTCTGTTGAGGGGCATTTGGGTTGGTTCCAGCTCTTTGCTAATGTGAAGAGAGCTGCAATAAACATAGCTGTGCATGTATCTTTGCAGTAGGATGAGTCTTGTGGGTATATACCCAGGAGTGGTATGGCTGGGTCAGGTGATAGGCTCATTTTTGAGACTTTTAAGGGTTCTCCACACTGCTTTCCATGATGGTTGGACAAGTTTACATTCCCACCAACAGTGGATAAGTATTCCCCTTTCCCCACAACCTCTCCAGCATTTGGTGTCTTTTATGTTCTTGATCTTAGCCAGTTGTATGGGAGTGAGATGATATCTGAGCATGGTTTTAATTTGTATTCCTTAATTATTAAAGATGTTGAATACTTTTTTTATTTAGTCAAGCAAGTTTAATAAAGTCTTACACAGGACAACTCCTGCATCTTCTCGATGGCTTCTTCCTTGTGTTTGCCCTTCTCCTTTCCCACCTGTTGAGATTTGGCTTTCCGTTCCAGGATCTTTTTTCAGTCTTTGTCCAGCTTTAGCCTGGTGATGACCACCTTGCTAGGGTGAATGCCCACATGGACAGTTGTGCCATTAGCCTTTTCCCACTGCACCCGCTTGATGTAGATGACATATTTCTTCCTATAAACCTGGACAACTTTGCCAATCTGCTGACCTTTGTAGTGCCCTCGTACAACCTGAACTTCGTCATCCTTTTGAATGGGCATAGACCGAACGTTGTACTTCTGTCTCAGCTCTTTGGAAAGAGGGGAGGACATAATCTTCCTCCAAATGTGAGAAGGTGCATTGAAATGCCTTTTGCAGTTCTTGCTTCGTTCAGAAGTCACAAAGGGATTGAACTTCATTTTGGCAGCTGCTGCTTCAGCGATGGTTGCAAAAGGGAAGAGTGATGTTGAACACTTTTTAAGATGTTTCTCAGCCATCTTTACTTCTTCATGGTGAAGTCTCTGTTCAGCTCTTTACTCCATCTTTTGAGTAGGTCATTTGTTTTCTTACTTCTTTGTTTTTTGAGTAGTCTATATATTCTTGACATTAGTGCTCTGTCGGATGAATCACTGGTAAAGATTTCCTCCCACTATGTGGGTTTTCTCTTCACTTCTTGATTGTTTCTTTCACTGTACAGAAGCTTTTGAGTTTGATGAGTTTCCATTTATCCACCTTATTTCCTGTGCAGCTGCTGTCTGATTTAGAAAGTCTTTTCCTACACTTATGTCTTTTAGGTTGTTACCAACTTTTTCTTCTATCACCTTCAGGG
>VZQC01002449.1:416744-497768 GCA_009823505.1 Rhizomys pruinosus
AAAAAAAAGACAAAAAAAAAAAAAAAAGAAAGAAAGAAAAAGAAAAAGAAAAAAAAAGAAAAAGAAAGCAGGTTTATTTTATAGTTTAGTTCTAGGTATTGCAGTAATAGGACTTTTAAGGACAGGGGATCCAGAAGACTTACTTCAAAGTCAACTATTATTTAGTACTTTCCAATACCAAGGAACTTGGGGAAAAAGCTTGGAATAAATAATCTGTAAATTTTGAGTTGACATAGTGTTTGAATGATGAACAGCAAAGGCTGACATCTCTATTCAGATTGCATAGTAAATGCTTGGGCAATTTACCAGGATAACAAGGGTAGCACCCTTCATGCCTCATTTATGAGAGTGTGCTAGATACATCTTAGGGCAATACCCGGCAAGCTTGTTTGATATTAGTAGTAGTAATTTTATGATAGCAATAACAAACACAAAATTTTTTTAAGGACAGTAACATCCTAGGTAGATACAAACTAAACTGCAAAGGATGGTAAATCTTGACTCATAAAGTACAGAATGATAGTGTTAAACAAAAGCCCACTGGTCAAGACTTGAAATGAGCTTATCAGGCACTATGGCTCAAACCAGTACTTGAGTGGCTTGTGGATGCAGGAGGATTGCTATATGTTTGAAGCCAGTCTGGGTCATATAGTGAGTTCCTGATAGACCTAGACTACAGTGTGAAACCCTGTTTCAAAAAATAAAACAAGGGCCTGGAGAGATGGCTCAGCAGTTAAGAGCACTGGCTGCTCTTGCAAAGGACCAGGGTTCCCCTTCCTCAGAACCCACATAGCGACTGACAGCCATCCCTAACTCCAGTTCCAGGGGATCCAAAGCCCTCTTCTGACCTCTGCTATTGCATGACATGGGTGCACTTACATACACTCAGGCAATACACTCATACACATAAAATAAAAATGATAAATAAAATATTAAAAATAAAACAAAATATAAAAAGGAAGAAAAGAAGAAAGACACTATGTTATAAATACTTCAGAAATCTAATCTTAAAGGACATCTACTTATTTTCTGTAAGAAACACATGGCTAAAATGAACAGTGAAAAAAAAAAAAAAGTGAACAGCGAGTATGTTCTCCCCGCCCAGAAGGCCCCACATGGCACCTTTCTGGCAGGTTACTAAAGGGATGGAAAAGAAAGAGCATGAGAAGCCGGGCGTGGGGCGCACGCCTTTAATCCTAGCACTTGGGAGGCAGAGGCAGGTGGATCTTTGTGAGTTCAAGGCCAGCCTGGTCTACAAAGTGAGTTCCAGGACAGCTGGGGCTACAGGGAGACCCTGTCTCGAAAAGACCAAAAAAAAAGAAAAAACAAAAAAAAAAATACTTCAAGTCTGCCATTATGCCTTTTCCCGCCTAAGCAACTTCTGAAACATGCCCACCACCGAAAGTTTTTCACGGAACCTCCCTCGCGTATACGTCCGTATCCCCATCCCTGCATCCCTCCAGTAGTCAGTCCTTAAGAGTTGGCTCCTCTTACGGGTGGCTTTGATGAAGACAAGAAGTGGCAGCAGCAGGTCTAAACTGGGGTGGGCATGTTTGACCCTTGCAGCTTCATGACGTTGATTCTTCCCCACCTTGCTGTCAACAGCACAACTCATTTAGTAAAGTAGGTTCACATCAGTCTGGGATGGCACCAAAGATGCCCATCTTGGAAATGACCCTGATAGCTGAGGAACCTGTTATATGTTCATTCATTCACAGCCTCACAGCCTCCATCAAACCCAGAGCTAGGTAAGTGCTTACCACTGAGCTACATCCCCAGCTTATGCAAAACTTTTCAATGGCTTTGTGGGCCTTTGTGCTTCTTGAGAGTATTCATGCTACTGCATGTGGTCTGGACCCTTTTGGATACTACCATGGTGGTAGTATTTTTTATTTTTCTATTTTCTATTCTTTTCTGTTTTCTATTTTTATTTTTTCTTTTGCTTACTTTGCGGAGCTTTGGGACGTGTGCAATCATTTTCCGGAGAGCTTGTGTTTTTGTGCTTAATGTTTCTCTTCTTTCATTTCTTTCTTTCTTTCTTTCTTTCTTTCTTTCTTTCTTTCTTCTTTCTTTTCTTCTTCCTTTCTTTCTTCTTTTTTTTTTTTTTTTTTTTTGTCTTTTGAGATAGGGTCTCCCTGAGCCTCAGCTGTCCTGGAACTCACTCTGTAGACCATGCTGGCCTTGAACTCACAAGCTCCCCTGCCTCTTGCTGCCCAAGTGCTAGGATATAAAGGCGTCACCACCATGCCTGGCTTAATTTCTTTCAGATTCACTTTTTTAAATTTTTATTATTTTTGTATGTGTGAATTATGTCTGCATGTAGGTTTGTGCACCCGTGTCGTGCAATGCTGCAGAGGTCAAGAAGANTCTCCTCCCCTACATGGGCACTGAGGGTCAAACTCAGATCATAGTGCTGAGTCGTCCCACAGGACCCTGGTTGTGCCACTTTTTTTTCTGGCTTTTTGATACAGAAGAGGTTCCTATAGCCCCCCCAGCTGGCCTGGTTGGAACTCACTCTGTCGAACCGGCTGGCCTTGAAACTCCAGAGAATCCGCCTTCTCTTGCCTCCCAAGTGCTAGGGATTAAAGGTTGTTGCTCCCCACCATGCCTGGCCTTCTTTTAAAAAAATGGTTTTTTCTTAGCTGCCATTGTCGGGTGCTGGGAGGGAATCGAATCAGCAGGTCCTCTGCGACGAGCAGTTAATTGATATTAACTGATGAAGAATATTATCCAGACCAAAGACCCAATGGTTGTGCCCACTTTTGAAATTCTAGGTTTGGTTGGATTATGTCATAGTCTACGTTCCTTGATTTGTTTATTGTAACTGCACCATGCAGAGACGAAGAAACAGGGGCGACGGTTCTCCATATCCCCTCTGACCTTGTAGGCATCTATCTGTACTTGGAGGAAGCATTTTTCTTTCCCAAGGCTTTATGCAGCACACCACGATGAAGAATTATAGCCCCTGTGGATTGGAAGTGCATAAAATATTATAATAAACTTGCCACCGATGAAACTCTGATTGTTGACTATGCATGCATTTGATATTCTCTCCAGCTTTGGGGCTCTGTAGACCAACCATCCTGTTCTGTGGACCTCCTTCAGGCTCTTTGCTGTCCCTTTCCCATGCAGCTCTTCCATAGGAAAGTAAGCATGCACTTGCACCAGGCTTTTGCTTTCACCTCATTCCACACCAAGTTACTGTTAACTGACCGAAGCCCAATATACCAGTATGGAATCACACCTACCATGCAAAACACACGGCACAGTGACAGCTTCTACCCTGCCCGCTCTGAGCATTTCCTTCTGTGAATTCTCTGGCAATGACTTAAATGTTCCGCTGTTCTGTTCTCCGTTTGGCCTTCCTTGAAGCAATGGGAGAGGTGCTTTATATTTTGCTTCTTTTGGCAGGAAAAGTAGTTACATAAGGCAGGACCAGGCTGAAAACAGATTTCTACATCAAATAGAAACTTGGATGCCTGTGACACCCTGAGAAATACCATTTTAAGTCTATTCCAGATATAGAGAACTGAAAGCCCATGGTGGAGAGTTTGTATGGGATGGCAGGAAGGGGAGGGCAGTCTCTCCAATTCCCCAGATTGGGAAAAATTATAACAATCTGAAAATAATAGAACTGTTGGAATCATATGACAGAAGCCTTGAAAAAGGCTTGCTATTCCTTAAGATGTGATAGCTGTTCTGCAGGAACATAGAACCCCAATCATTCACCAGTGTGGACAGTTTAGAATCACCACTATCCCCTCTGTTAATCCTGATTCCCACACACTGTGAGTCATTGCCCTTTCCTGTTTTCCGGGCTCCCCTCCTACCCCCACCCCAGGCTCTAGTGCTGGCACTGCAGCAGAACTGGCAGATCTGCACTGGCTCTGTGAGCTGACAGGTGCCAAAGGGATTACCAGGAGCAGGTGGTGGGCAATGACCTAGGTGATCTATAAAGTCATAGTAAACATCCAGGGACTAATATGATGCCACAGGGTACCCTGTAAGACAGGTGGAGATTTATGTAATACTCAGAAATCCAGGTAGATAACATCAAGTAACTGTTAACTGGGGGCAAGACACAAATTTCTAGGCTAGCTGCTGGGCATAATGTGGTCCTTGGGCATAGGATGGCATTGATGGAAAAAACAGGCAAATACTCATGTTTGGATGGAGAAGGTACTAACACATTGTAGACCACATTGAAGCAGGATTGTGACATCTCATTGGTGTAGTCCTCAATTCCTGAGTAGAGACTTACTAGAGACCATACTCCACACGGGGCTGAAGACAAGGACTGTTATACTTCATCTAATAAAAATCCATGCAGTTCTTAAGGCAACAAACTGAGACCTTTGTATACCCACCAGCATGGTGCTTTACAAGGTTAGTTATCATAATGTTAAATATGGGTAGAGAGAGAGAAGAGAGAAAAGGTCAGTCTCAAAAATGATCCAATAACTCCTCCAAAGATGTCTGTCTTTGTGAAGATGTTACCTGACAGGTGAAATTGACTCTGTAGATATGATTAAGCTAACAACCTTGTGATGGGGAGATTTCCCATATCATCTGGATGGACCCAATCTAGACTCATGTTCCTAAATCCCATGGGACATTTATCAGCTAAACTCATAATGACATCATTTGTAACTATAGAACATGCAACACTGTTGTCTTTATATATGGGAGCAAGCCTAGTTCTGGCAGCCTCTAGAAGTTGACAAAGGAAAGAAAACAGATTCCTCCAGAAGCCTCCATAGAAGAACACCTTTGTAATACCTTGATGTGAGCCCAGTCATATGTGGGTCAAATCTGGTGAGTCTCAGAGTTGTAGGGTAATAAGTTCATACTCATTAAAGATGCTAACCATGGGGTGTCGGGAGCGATGTGATCATCAGTTAAGAGCACTGGTTGTCTTTTCAGAGGACCTGGGTTCCATTCCCATCCCTACAGGGCAGCTAACAATCATCTGTAACTCTAGTCCAGGGAATATAAACCCTTTCCTCATGACATCAAAGGTACTGCATGACACAGATACACAAACCTAAATGCAGAAAGTACACTCATACAAATAAAAACAAAATAAACTAAAAAAATTATTTTTAAAAGGAACTAAGCATCGCTGGTTGGTATATCATCTGTTAAGAAGCCATTATTATGTGTTTGGTTTCTCTCTCTCTCTCTCTCTGCATCTCTCTCGCTCTCTCTCTCATAGAAAGCCACATGCACACATGTGTGTGTTGTATGTATGCACTCAGATATGCATGTGCATGTACCGACAAGTCTCCATGTGAAGGCCAGAGTCAATGTCCGATGTCTATCATCAGTGCTCTTCACGTTATTTTCTGAAACACGGGTCTCTCGCTGAGCCTGGAGCTCATTCCTCTGTCTTAGACTGGGCTGGCCAGCAAGCCCCGGGATCTGCCTGCTTTCCACACCCCAGTTGCTGGGGGCTCCAGACTATGCTCAGCTTTTTATGTGGCTGCTGGAGATCTGACTGGGGTCCTCATGCTTATGCAGCAAGCCACTTTACCACCCAGCCATCTCCCCGCCCTGGAAGCCACTATATTTTATTGCTGAAATAGTTAAAGAGCCCAGATTCAAGGAAAGGAGATGTGGACCTCCCACTTCACAATGGGAAAAATGCCAAAATTGGTGGGACTTTTGGTCGAATGTGAAATGTCCCTCACAACTGTTTGAACACTTGTTCTCAGTGGAGGTTGTGGAGTTTCTGAATATGGGGCTTAGCTGGCCGACTTAAGGAACTAGAGGGTTCCAGCCTACCTGGGATTCCTGCTGGAGGGCTCTGCTTCCTTAAACCCTTGAGATGTAGAAGATGTAACAAACAGGCCAGTATTTCCACTATCTTTCCCTGTGTACAAGAGAGTAAACATGTATGTGATAATTGTTTTTCCTAGTTTCTATTAAGAAAGAATCAAACATGCAGACAGTACGGTGATACACATACAGAAATAAATAAAAATTTAAAAAAGAAAGAATCAAAAATAAAATGAGGGCAGCTGGCCAAAAATGCTCTCAGCAATTCTGCTGTGCTGGGAGTTGCACACGTTCCCTTTAGTTGGTGTTCTGGGAGGATTTGCTTCCATTTTCAAAGAAAGAATCTTTGGCTACTTTCCAACAGTCTCATCTAAAGAGGCCTGCCTAAGTCCACAAACAGACACAGCATTCATTGAATGAAAATAACCTGGAGGAGAATCATCAAATCAATGCAGTATAGCTTGCATGATCATCAGCATTTGGCTTCCTGTGTGTGCATGTGTACAACATGGTGTGTGCCTGTGTACATGTGTTTTATCTGTGTTGTAATGCACTGTGTGAGTTCATTTTGTGTGGAATGCTATTTTGTTGGAAGATATGGTCTTTCACTAGCTGGGGCTCACCCAAGTAGGCTGGCTGGCTGCCTAGCCTAGAGTGTCTCAGCCTCCCCAATGCTGAGTTTACAAGCACAGGACTCCCTGTCCAGCTTTTTGTATGTGTTCTGAGGATCAAGCTAGGCAATCCACTTTCTTTACCACTGAGCTATCCTCCACCTTGCTACTCATTCTTGCAGATTGTTTAAGGTCATCTTTTTATATGTAGCTCATGAGAGCCACCTAATAACAATATTTTTTATTGACTTTTTTCATTGATGAGATTTTGGATTTTTTTTTTTATTATTTATGAGACAAGGTCCTAGTAGGAATCGCTGGCTGGCTATGTTGGCCAGGCTGGCCTTGAAGTTTTAATAATCCTCCATGGGGGCTGGAAAGATGGCCTTGGTCCTAGCCAGTAGAGGGCCAACTGCTCTTGCAGGGACCCGGGTTCCATCCCCCAGCACCCCACATAGTGGCTGAGACCGTCTTTAACTCCAGTTTCAGGGGAATTCCCACACCCTCTTCTGATGTCGAGACATGCCAAAAATGGGCTGCGCACCACAACCTACCATGCATCAGTACATTTGTGTTACATATAAAAATACAATACAACTTAAAAAAAATAATTCTCCTGCCTCTGCTCTCAAGTGGTGGGATGACAGGCATACCACACCCAGTGTGAACTTTGTGTTTTAAGTAGGACATGTGGCTTTCTAAAACTACTGACAAAGTTCTTACTTTGAGATTTTAAAGATATATGTGACATTTATAAGCATCACATTTAGTTATCATGGGAAACAAGTCCAAAAAACAAGCAAACTCAAAATGGCCTGGTGGTTCTCCTCAGTAGCTGGTCCATGCTTCTTTCTTCTGTCTACTCCCGTCTGTGTGATTTGAGCTGGCAACAGCTCACAGGTAATAATCCATGTTATTCCAGCTTTCTATTTTCATTTCCATTTTTAAACAACTATTTCTGAAAAAGGCCAAAATAAAAAGTAAAAATGGGTACACATTTTTGTTGTTTGTTTAAAGACAAGTTTACATTTATTCATTTTTTTGGGCAGAGGACAGAGGAGTATGCCACAGGCGCACATGGAGGTCAGAGGACAATGTGCATGAGTTAATTCTCTTCTGCCATGTAGGTTCCAGAGCTCAAACTCGGCTAAGTCACCAGGCTTGGCTGCAGGCCGCTTTACTTGCTGAGCCATCTAGCTGGCCTTATTGTTGTTTTTTTAATATTTATTTTCTATTTATTATTTATTTATTTATATTTTAAATGTATGAGTGTATGTCCATGTGTGTATCGTGACACCTTGCCATGCAGTGCCCACAGAAGGAGGCATTGGATCCACAGGAACTGGAATTATAGACAACTGTTATGTGCCATGTGGGTGCTAGGATTCAAGGTCTTCTGTAATAATAGCCATTGCTCTTAACTGCTTATGAGCCATCTTCTTGGACCCTTTGTGTTTTTTGAGGACTGATTCCTTACGTTAGCCCAGTCTGGCCTCAAAATCACTACGATATAGACAAGGATTATCCTCCTTGTCAGCATGCATGACGACACTCAGCTTAAAAATGATCAATCTGGGAATAGAACCCTTTTTATGTTTTGTTTTTTAGCCTTAGCCTTTAATGGCGGCGCTATCGGAGAGATGGCCTGGTGGTTAGGATCGCCGACTGCTCTTGCAGAGGACCTGGGTCTTCGATCACCAGCACCCACATGGCTGGCTGAATGTGGAACTGAGAACCGTCTTTAAACTCCAGTCCCAGGGGAGTCCGCCACCCTCTTTGACCTCCCTGGCATCGAACGACACTGTGCACAGACCTACATACAGACAGTACATTCGTACACTACAGAAAAAAAAAAAGATCAATCTGTTTCCAAGATGGGTGGGAACTGAGACGCAAGAATCCCATAGGAGAGTCTTGTAAATCTGTGCTGTAAGAAAAGGAATGAAAAACCAGAGCAAGTTAAAATGCATAAACGGACAGCCCAGCCAGACTGGATAAGGAAATGCATAAACGGACAGCCCAGCCAGACTGGATACGGAAATGCATAAACGGACAGCCCAGCCAGACTGGATAAGGAAATGCATAGTCCAGACTATGCATTCCTAGCACGTTCTTTTGAAAAAAAGTCACTCTGTGGATTAGCACATTGCATATAAGCGCTAGGGAAACATAAGGTACGGGTGAAGAAGAAGAGGAAGAAGGCAGATCCAGGGTCCCCAACTCCCTGGGTAAACCTGTCACACCCAAGTGGGACGCAAGCCAGGAAAAGCATGTGTTTCCAGGTTCCTACCTGTGTCATCTGAGGCCTTCCTTTTTCAATCTACTCTCAGGTATCAAGTATCTGATTCAAGAGGCAAATCCATTGATATTCATGGTTAACTTATGGGCTCAAGTGTGCTATGTCTACTCCTTGTTACACAACTTTATCTGCGGCTCACAAATGTCTCTAAGTTGTAAGAAATAAAGAAATCTTTTCCTCCTTTCTTTTTTTGGGGTGTCTTTTCGAGACAGGTTTCCCTGTTAGCTCCAGCTGTCCTGGAACTCACTCTATAGACCAGGCTGGCCTTGACCTCACTAAGATCACCTGTTCTCTGCCTCCTGAGTGCTCGGATTTTAAGGCGTGCGGCCACCACGCCCGGCTTCCTCCTCTTTCTTCCTCTTCCTCTTTCCTACTTTTCTTCCTCTCCTGTTTGGAGACAAGTTCTCACTACGTAACTTACTGTGTACACCAGGCTAGCTTTGAACCCACCGCACTCCTCCTGTTTCAGCTTTCTGAATGCCTCATGGGTCTTAACCACTATGCTGCTTAAAACTTTCTTTTAAAATTCTTGTATTTGTGTGTGTGTGCGTGTGTGCGCGCTGCGAGCGCTGTGTTCACAGCACCTGCCACAGCAAGCATGTGGAAGTCAGAGGGACACTTCTGGGAGTTTGTCCTCTCCTTTCACAGTGGGTTTGAGGATTGAAAATCAGGTTGTCAGGCTCTGTAGCAAGCACTTTTATGGGCTAAACTATCTCGCTGGGTCCGGAGGGGGAGGGGGAGGGGGAGGGGAGGTTGTTTTGTTTTAAGCGGGTGTTTGTGTTTTCCACTGGAGGAGGAGGAGGAGGAGGGGAGGAGGAGGAGGAACGAGGAGGAGGAGAGGAGGGGGAGCGGGAGGAGGAGGAGGGGGGAGGGGAGAGGGCGGGATGAGAGGAGGGGGGGGGAGGAGAGGGAGGAGGAGGGGAGGGAGTGGTTTAAGCTGGGTTGTTGTTTTTACACCTGAATTACGTAGCAAATACCAGGCCAGCAAGGGATGGAGGGATGGAGTGAGACCCTTTCTTAAAAAAAGAAAGAAAAAACAAGTCGGGCTGGGGTGTGCTCGCCTTTAATCCTAGCCACTTGGACGGCAGAGGCAGGCCGATTCTTTTTGAGTTCAAGGCCAGCCTGGTCTACAGAGTGAGTTCCGGGACAGCTGGGCTACAGGGAGACTGTCTCGAAAAGACAAAAAAAAAAAAAAAAACGAAAGAAAGAAAAAGAAAAAGAAAAAAAAAAAAAAAAAACAAAAAAAAAAAAAAAAAAAAAAAAAAAAAAAAAGAAAAAATAAACGAAGAGAGAAAGCAGTTTTATTTTATAGTTTAGTTCTAGGTATTGCAGTAATAGGACTTTTAAGGACAGGGGATCCAGAAGACTTACTTCAAAGTCAACTATTATTTAGTACTTTCCAATACCAAGGAACTTGGGGAAAAAGCTTGGAATAAATAATCTGTAAATTTTGAGTTGACATAGTGTTTGAATGATGAACAGCAAAGGCTGACATCTCTATTCAGATTGCATAGTAAATGCTTGGGCAATTTACCAGGATAACAAGGGTAGCACCCTTCATGCCTCATTTATGAGAGTGTGCTAGATACATCTTAGGGCAATACCCGGCAAGCTTGTTTGATATTAGTAGTAGTAATTTATGATAGCAATAAACAAACACAAATTTTTTTAAGGACATTAACATCCTAGGTAGATACAAACTAAACTGCAAAGGATGGTAAATCTTGACTCATAAAGTACAGAATGATAGTGTTAAACAAAAGCCCACTGGTCAAGACTTGAAATGAGCTTATCAGGCACTATGGCTCAAACCAGTACTTGAGTGGCTTGTGGATGCAGGAGGATTGCTATATGTTTGAAGCCAGTCTGGGTCATATAGTGAGTTCCTGATAGACCTAGACTACAGTGTGAAACCCTGTTTCAACAAAAGTAAAAAAGGCCCTGGACGATGGACAGCAGTTAAGAGGACTGGCTGCTCTTGCAAAGGACCAGGGTTCCCCTTTCCTCAGAACCCACATAGCGACTGAACAGCAATCCCTACCCAGTCCAGGGTATCCAAAGCCCTTTTGACCTTGCTATTCATGACATGTGCACTTCATACACTCAGGCAATACACTCATACACATATACAATAAAAATGATACAATAAAATATTAAAAAGTAAAACAAAATATCAAAAAGAATACAAGAAAAAGAAAGATTTACTTTTATTGATATAATAAATACGTAATTGCACGACAAATTAAATTTCTTCAAGACTATCTATTATGTTTATGTACAGTGAAAACAAATAAAATGTACAGCTAATGTTCTACCGCACAAACCCCAAAAAGTAACACATATTCTCAGCCCTGGACCTTTCTGGCATGTTACTAACAGGGATGAAAAGAAAGAGCATGAGAAGACGGGCGTGGGGCGCACGCCTTTAACCTAGCACTTGGGGGCAGGCAGTGGATCTTTTTGAGTTCAGGCCAGCCTTGTCTACAAAGTGAGTTCCAGGACAGCCGGGGCTACAGGGAGACCTGTCTCGAAAGACCAAAAAAAAAAAAAAACAAAGAAGAAAGAGCATGAGGAAGTTGCAACCTAAGCAAACTGCTGAACAGCCCCCAATACAGGAAGTTGTTAAAGGAAAATGCCATCGCCGTTCGTAAGTTCCATTCCTGGTCTCCCTCCAGTAGTCAGTCCTTAAGAGTTGGCTCCTCTTACGGGTGGCTTTGATGAAGACAAGAAGTGGCAGCAGCAGGTCTAAACTGGGGTGGGCATGTTTGACCCTTGCAGCTTCATGACGTTGATTCTTCCCCACCTTGCTGTCAACAGCACAACTCATTTAGTAAAGTAGGTTCACATCAGTCTGGGATGGCACCAAAGATGCCCATCTTGGAAATGACCCTGATAGCTGAGGAACCTGTTATATGTTCATTCATTCACAGCCTCACAGCCTCCATCAAACCCAGAGCTAGGTAAGTGCTACAGCTGAGCTACATCCCCAGCTTATGCAAAACTTTTCAATGGCTTTGTGGGCCTTTGTGCTTCTTGAGAGTATTCATGCTACTGCATGTGGTCTGGACCCTTTTGATGAACTACATGGTGGTAGTATTTTTTATTTTTCTATTTTCTATTCTTTCTGTTTTCTATTTTTTATTTTCTATTCTTTCTGCCACCTTGAAGTGAGAACCACAGACGTGTGCAATCATTTTCCGGAGAGTTTTCTTGTCTGTTTTTGCTTAATGTCTTTCTTCTTTCTTTCTTTCTTTCTTTCTTTCTTTCTTTCTTTCTTTCTTTCTTTCTTTCTTTTCTTTCTTCCTTTCTTTCTTTCTTTTTTTTTTTTTTTTTTTTGTCTTTTGAGATAGGGTCTCCCTGTAGCCTCAGCTGTCCTGGAACTCACTCTGTAGACCATGCTGGCCTTGAACTCACAGAGCTCCGCCTGCCTCTGCTGCCCAAGTGCTAGGATTAAAGGCGTGCACCACCATGCCTGGCTTAATTTCTTTCAGATTCACTTTTTTAAAATTTTTATTTATTTTTGTATGTGTATGAATGTACTGTCTGCATGTAGGTTTGTGCACCCGTGTCGTGCAATGCTGCAGAGGTCAGAAGAGGGTCTCTGGATTCCCCTGGAACTGAGTTCTCCTGCATTTGGAAGTTACAGACGGTTTCTCAGCCGCATGTGGGTGCTTGGGATGAACCCGGTCCTTCTGCAAGAAGCAGTCCGGTGCTCTTAACTGCTAGGCTATCTCTCCAGCCCTGATCACTTAAACCTTTCTCATAAAAAATTCCTTGTGCAGTTAGCCGGGCGTGGTGGTGCCCATGTTTTTTGCCTTTAATCCTAGCACTTGGGGAGGCAGAGGCAGGCGGATCTTGTGAGTTCAAGGCCAAGCCTGGTTCTACAATGTGAGTTCCAGGGACACTGGGGCTACAGGGAGACCCTGTTCGAAAAGACCAAAAAAAAAAAAATTCCTTTCAGTAGCTATACCAAACCCTATTGATCACCGCCAACTTCACAATTAGATTCTGATCATGCTGATTAGAAAAAAGGCTGAGGTCTCCCCTGGAACTCCTTTCTACCTGCAGAGACCACTGTCTGGGTAAATCTTTACCCAGGAAGGAAGCATTATCTTTACTGAAAAGCAAAATGGCCTAACTGTCGGCAGACCTCCTTGACCCATCCACTCCTCATTTGTGATTGCTATAACACAGCCTGTACCAAATTCCTAGAACTGGCTTTTAAACTATATTACCAGCTGGCCCAGTGGTGCACACCTGGAAAGCCCAGGTATTTGGGACATTGAGGCAGGGGATTGCTTCGTGCCCAGGAGTTTGAGGCTAGCCTAGGCCAATGTGGTGATAACCCATCTCCAAATAGTGTGCTACAGATATTGGGATGAACTCCAACAGAGAATTAGATTAGGATTGTATTTTCCCTATTGAATATATAAAACCAAAAGGGCCCTCTAGGCTACCACTGGTTTCAATCTTTCCTAGAATCATAAAAGCAGGATGAGTTTACCCTGAAGATCAATTCTTGCAGTGCTGGCCTAACCATCTAGGTTGGCTTTAGAATTTCTGTATGAGGCAAAGCAATTCAGGGGCTTAAGAGCTACTAGCTCATAGAAGGTACTTTTCTAGGATACACGAGCTTGGGTCCAATTCCTATCACTGGGGGAGGAAAAAAGGAAGGAAGGAGGGAGGAGGGAGGGAGGAGAGGGGGGAGGGAGAGGATGGGAGCGAGGGAGGAAGATCCTTTTTTGTGTGCTGGTCTTTTTGAGATAGGGTCTCCCTGTAGCCCCAGCTAGCCACTCTTTCCTGAATTGCTATGAGACCAGGCTGGCCTTGCATCTCACAGAGATCTGCCTGCCTCTGCCTCCTGAGTGCTGGGATTAAAGATGTCACCATCACGCCAAGCAGTAGATCTGTCTTTTGTTGTGTGTTGTTGTTGTTGTTGTTGTTTTGAGACAGGTCTCCCTATTAGCCCCAGCTGGCCTGAAAACTCACTTTGTAGACCAGGCTGGCCTTGAACTCACAGAGATCGCCTGCCTTTGCCTCCCAAATGCTGTGCTGGGATTATAAAGGCGTGTGCCACCGCACCGGGTTTAAAGATGGTTCTTAGCAGCCATGTGGGTGCTGGGAATCGAACCTGGGTCCTCTGCAAGAGAGGTTGGTGCTCTTAATCACGGAGCCATCTCCAGCCTCAGCAGATCCATTTTTTTTTAATTTTTTTTTATTAATTTTATCTTCTTCTTTTATTTATTTATTGTATGTGTATGAATGTACTGTCTGCATGCAAGTCTGTGCACCCGTGTCGTGCAACGCCGCGGAGGTCAGAAGAGGGTCTCAGATTCCCCTGGAACTGGAGTTCTCCTGGAATTGGAGTTTTAGACGGTTCTCGGCCGCCATGTGGGTGCTGGGGATCGATCCCGGGTCCTCTGTAAGAGCGGTCGGCGCTCTTAACCGCTAGGCCATCTCTCCAGCCCCCAGATCCATTTTTTTAAAGTCAGGTTTATTTTATTTATTTGTTTGTTTGTTTGTTTGTTTGTTTTTATGTGTATGAATGTACTGTCTGCATGTAGGTTGGTGCACCCATGTCGTACAATGCCGCGAAGGTCAGAAGAGGGCATTGGATTCTCCTGGAACTGGAGTTAAAGACAGTTCTTAGCCGCCATGTGGGTGCTGGGAAATTGAGCCTGGGTCCTCTGCAAGAGCAGTCGGTGCTCTTAACTGCTGAGCCCTTTCTCCAGCCCCTTAAAGTCAGTTTTTTTAAGTATTTCAGACTCCAGATGATTTTGTGACTCAGAAGGATTAAACTAAATGCCCTCTAAAAGTTTCTTCAGCCGTGTTCTTGAAAAATCACCTCACACATTTCCTTCTTTCTCATTCGGAGATAACCAGGAGGCTCCTGGAATGAGGTTATTATGCTCAAGTCCTGTCCCCCAAAAAGTTGTCAGGAAAGAAGCTCCTCTTCAATTCAGTCAAGAGGAATAATTAGACTTCCTAAAAATAAATTGAGTCTAAGCAAAGGAAAGGAAAAGCTTGACAAAGAAGAAGGCCCCAGAACCTCCTTTCTGGCTTCCTTTCATCACTGTGTGATTTACTTTCATGGTAGCCTGTAATTTCAAACCAGATGATTCAGTGGTCTGGTCATAGCTTAGGGAGTTTTCCATCTAAGTTCACCCACCCTGCCTGTGAAGAAATGGCTATTTAGTCACTGCAGAGAAATGCTACCTGCTGATTATTGTTCACCACCATAACCTCCTGACCCATGTTCGGCCAAAAGATGGGTGTTATTCCTCTTTACTGGCACAGAGTAAAAAGAGACGCTCAAATAAGATCTTGATGTTAGGGGGTTGTGGTTCATTTTTGATGGCCCAATAACAAAAGCTGTTTTGAATTTTGCCCATCAATTCTCAAAAGCGCAGCATGAGATGAGAATTTATCATAATTGGCCTCTACCTACGCACTCCATTGAATTTGCTCTCCGAGGTAGAAGTGTAGGGGGTTTAATAAACTGGTATTTGGGACAGGCATAGCTTGAGATCACTATACATCATTTTCTTGATTAATTGAGAGGAAGCACAGTACTCTTGGAAACCTATTTTCTGATGAAGTCAGCAGATCTCACCTAGAATCTGACCTCTTCTCTGAGTAGGAAAACACAATGACAGATGACTTGCAGGCTTATGTGCATGGGCTTCTAGATTTCTGATATTCCCCAGAAGAGTTCCTTTCCTGGCTGGTTTGGACCCTGGCTGCTCTGCCTGCCTGGATCAGAACTCTTTGTTCCTTAGCTCGTGGCTTCTCTCTACATTACCTGACCCACTCTGGCCATCTAGCCTTGCTTTGCACACATGCAGCCTTGCCTTATGCCCAGTTCTTTTTAATTTTAATTTATTATTTTTATTTTGTGTGCATGAATGTAATGCCTGCATGTATGTACATTTATGCATGTTGCGTACAATGCCCATGGAGGTCAGAAGAGGGTGTCAGATCCCCTGGAACTGGAGTTAGGGGTGCTTGTTAGCCCCTATGTGGGTGCTGGAAACTGAACCTGGATCTTCTGCAAGAGAAGCCAACACCCTTAAATGCTGAGTCATCTCTCCGGCCCTTAAATTTTTTATTTTTTATTTTTTATTTTTTGGTCTTTTCGAGACAGGGTCTCCCTGTAGCCCCAGCTGTCCTGGAACTCACTCTGTAGACCAGGCTGGCCTTGAACTCACAAAGATCCGCCTGCCTCTGCCTCCCAAGTGCTAGGATTAAAGTGCACCACCACACCCGGCCTCAAATATTTTATCATCCTCAAACATGTTTTTTTTTATTTTATTTTTTATGTGTATGAGTGTACTGTCTGCATGTAGGTTTGTGCACCCGTGTCGTGCAATGCTGCGGAGGTCAGAAGAGGGCGTCAGATTCCCCTGGAACTGGAGTTATTGACAGTTGTTAGCTGCCATGTTGGTGCTGAGAACTGAATCTGGTCCTCTGGAGGAGTAGCCAATGCTCTCAACTGCTGAGCCATTGCTCCAGCCCTCTCTGCTCAGTTCTTTTCACTTTTGGACTGCTGGACTAGACCAATTNTATATATATATATATATATATATATATATATATATATATGTATAAAGGATCTAAATACTATCAATATATATTGTATAAAATCCACCAAAAGTAAAATAAAATTTTTAAAAAGACCTGAACACTGGGAAACTCCAAGAGATATGTAAATTCTAGGAAACCCTTGGTCATTTACAAACCCAAATGCCCAATGTGTACAATTATATATATCTCCATGGGGTGGACACATATTCTAGGTGTTTAAATATGGTAGAATATCTAAAATAACAAAAGTAGTGTGGACAGTGAAAGGCTAGTGTAGGATGTTCATGGGTTGGAAAACTTGCTCAAGTACCAATCAAATGCCTTTCAATTTCTGTCTAAAACAGAACGAAAGTGTTTCTGGATCATACTTAACAGCTCTTACCGCTCCAAATAATTAATTGACCTTGAAATAGAATCACAGAGCTAGAAAAGACCTTAGAAGTTACTTAATTCAACCACGAACACTAGCCCTTCAGGGCCAGAGGAAGCTCTTTCTGGTCACCCACCCACACCCTTTCCAAATGGTTCTTAGCAGGAGAAAGGCCTTCTTGGTGTTAAGCAGCCGCCCTCCTCTCTGGCACTGTCCCAATTCCAGCCTCTCGCCTGACTTCACCCCAATTTACTCACTTCTCTGAGGGAAATCTCAGAGATTGAATTTACGTTTCCCTCTGGTGCTCTCAGGTTCACTCAAGGCTTTGTCACTTGCTTCACACATTCCTTATATGATGAAGTTTTCAGCCCCTTCTCCGCCCATTCATTTTTGTCTAGTTCTGTTGTAAGTTGTCTTCATCCTTCTCAAAGAATGGAGCAGAGGCCACCAGGGTATTCATAACCAAATACCGAGAAGAGGTGGAGCCCTTTCTAAACACACTTCCCCTCCCCTGTTCTGAGCATTATGCTTCTATTAATGTAGCCCACATCACATTCTTAGCATCTGAAGGACAGTCAAATCATATCCTTGAGTTATTTTTTTTTTAATCTTTTCCATATGTGGGTATTAAGCAACACCTCTTTAATTCTAGGTCATTTAATTGGTATTTTCATCCTAAGAATAGAACTTTGTAGTTTGCCCCTTTTGGATTCATCTTGTTAGTATATGACTTACAGAGCTTATAAGAATAGTGTAGGGGCTGAAGAGATGGCCTAACGGTTAAGAGTGCCAACTGCTCTTGCAGAGGACCAGGGTTCGATCCCCAGCACCCACATGGCGGCTGAGAACCGTCTTTAACTCCAGTTCCAGGGGAATCTGACACCCTCTTCTGACCTCTGCAGTATTGCACGACACGGACACGCCAGCCTACATGCAGACAGTACATTCATATACATAAAAAAATAAATAAAAATTTAAAAAAGACTTAAAAAAATAAAATTAAAAAAAGAATAGTGTAAGGCAAAAATAATTCAACAATGACCTTCAAGGAGAAACGAATGAGAAACAACTCCATAGAAACAGAGTTCAATAAAAGCCTAGCTGATGGGCTACTAAGGAGGCGCACTGAACCATGTGCTTAGTTGTGCTTCCCTTTAAAATTCCAATAAACTGACATATGGTGTTTTAATTTTTTGTCTTAAGGCACACATTACAAAGATGAGATTGGAAAATCCATGACATAAACAAAATTTTGGAAACAAAAGTTGATGGACAAAGCTGGGCATGGTGATGCACGACTTTAATCCCAGCACTCGAGAGGCAGAGTAAGGCGGATCTCTGTGAGTTCAAGGCCAGCTTGGTCTACAGAGTGAGTTCCAGGCGAGCTGGAACTAAAGAGAGACCCTGTCTCAAGACCAAAAATAAATAAAAGTTGATGAACAAGTGGTAATTAATTTGAAAGGAATCAGTTCTTAAGCAAGACATAGGGAAAATAAAATATTCCATGTGCTTCCCCAAATGAAGAAAAGGTGGGAATTAGTACTATGAGGCTCTCCTGAAATTGAGGAAGGAGGTGGGCTAAAAATGGTCTGCATGATGGTGCATTAGAAAATGATTTGCTCCGGGAACCTCTTCCTTATTCCTTAGCAGAGGTGGACTAAATGGAAAGGAAGGCCCTGCTAAGGATTAATGTTTTTAGGAAATTAAAGGGCATAATTTTAGCTTAGCCTCTTACAAACTATTAAAGGATATCTTCTATAGAATGTAAGCAATCCAGGAGGACAGACCTAAGATTCAGCCTTTAAGTGTTCCTCAAAGACAAGAGAAGGCCAGGAACAAGCCCCACCCACAGATGCAGAGCTTCGAAGCCACTGGCAAGGCAGTCCTGCATGAAAGCAAGTGCAGACCTCAGACCAGCAGGGCCCGAGAAGGAAATCTCCACCATGAAAAACAGATCACATGGACCCTCAAGACTCACCCCACCACAGAGAAACATGCACGGCCATGTTTATTGCAGCTCTCTTCACAATAGCAAGGAGCGGGCTGGAGAGATAGCCTAGCGGTTAAGAGCACCGACGCTCTTGCAGAGGACCCGGGTTCGATCCCCAGCGCCCACATGGCGGCTAAGAACCGTCTGTAACTCCAATTCCAGGAGAACTCCAGTTCCAGGGGAATCCGAGACCCTCTTCTGACCTCCGCGGCATTGCACGGCACGGGTGCACAGACCTGCATGCAGACAGTACATTCATACACATACAAAAATAAATAATAATAATAATAAAAAAAAAATTTAAAAAAAAAAAAAAACAATAGCAAGGAGCTGGAACCAACCCAAATGCCCCTCAACTGATGAGTGGATAGAGAAAATGTGGTACATCTACACAATGGAGTTCTATGCAGCAGTAAAGAAAGACGACATCATGAGCCTTGCAGGAAAATGGCTGGAGCTAGAGGACATCATGCTGAGTGAAGTAACACAGTCCCAGAAAAACAAACGACGAATGGTATCCCTCATCTGTGGATGCTAGTCCCAATTACCTAGTTGTAAGTATTTCTTGTGCACGGCCCCTTGAGCTTTTGTCCAAAGCAGTTGGGAGTGATGCATATTGGAAACAACAACAACAACAAAAACAGAAAGGACTGCATCAAAGAACTGACTGAAACAGTGAACTTCTGCTCAAAACAGTCAACTTCCTCATGGAGAATATTGAGAAAGACTGAGAAAGAGATGAAAAGCATGTTTGGCAGAATGCATGAGCTCTGTCGGGGTGGAGGAATGGGCGGGAACACGGGTCTAGATTTGTTAAAAAAATAAAAATAAATTTATGTGAAAAAAAAATCTGAAGTTGAGGCCAGCTAGGGCTACATAATGAGTTCAGGGCTAGCCTCAACACACCCAGATCCTACCTTAGAAAAAAAAAAATCACAGCCAGGCATGGTGGTGCATGCCTTTATTCCTAGCACTTGGAAGGCAGAGGCAGGCAGATCTTTGTGAGTTCAAGGCTAGCCTGGTCTACAGAGTAAGTTCCAGGACAGCTGGGGCTACAGGGAGACCCTGTCTTGAAAAGACCAAAAATAAAAAAAAAAAAAACAGATCACACAGAAGAAAGAAAAAAGGTACCACAAACTATAGTTGGCATCTCAGAAGCTAAGAAAATACTGCATTTGTGAAATGAGAATATGTAGCGCCCATTAGCAGAGACAAAAGTTTGAGCACAAGAAAATAAAATTGGAAAATACAGGTGAAGGGATTTTCCAGAAAGCAAAGTGAAATGACAAAAGATGGAAATGAGAAAAATAAAAGAATTATTCAAGGACTCCTAACACTTGAATAATAATGAGTTCTATACCTTAAAAAAAAACATAGAGAAGAAATCATCAAAGAAATAACCCAAGAAAATTTCTCAAAACAGAAAGGTATACATTATCAAATGGAAAGGGCCCATGTAATGCCCAGCACAGCAGTTGAAAACAGAACCACAGAAAAACACGTGTACATGGGATTTAAGAGCACTAGGAAGAAAGAGAACAGAGAGAGAAGATCATTTAGGACCAGAAGAGCAAGTAGGGCAGACACAAAGAGTCAGGAGACAGAATGCTTGGAAGCCAGAAAAAACAAAGCATTGCTTTCAAAGGTCTGAGAAAATCATCTGTGGCTCAGAATTCTACCTTGTATATCCAGTATATTTCAAGCCAAAATGAAGGTATTTTCAGACATGAATTGTCCGAAGAACTTACCTCCTTTGCATAGTTTCTCAGGAAGCTACTGTAGAAAACATGTCAGCAAAACAAGGAGAAGACAAAAGAAACACGTCGAACTCAAGAGAAAAGCAAAGGTTCCCTGAGGTCAACACTGAAGAGGAGTCCTGGGGCGAGAACTATACCGGAAGCTCAGACAGCAGACAAGTCAGATCAGATAAAAATGAATTAATGACAAGTTTGAGGAGAGGAGAGTTAGACAGCCAGAGAGAGTTTGTGGTTAAATTACTTCTACTCTAGAAAGCATTAAGGGAAGAGGAATGCACAATTATTAACCTCAGGGAAAACAAAAGTTGTGCAAGAAAGGGTAAATAAACAGTATCCCACATGGCTCATCTGCAAATATTATTTACTTCGTTATAACAAAACATGGAATCTTCCTCTAACCGGAATGGGACGGGAGTATTCTATCTTCATGTTGGGATAGAAGCAATGGGATGTGCATACATGTATGGCATGTTGTGATGAGAGAAGTGAAACATGAAACCGAGTTCCATGTTTATCTTCCATGATAGGAAGTCAGTAGATAATGGAATGGAAATACTAAAAAGTAATAATATAAGCAGGCTATTTAGAAATAGGAAGACTGGCTGGGGGTGGAGCTCAATTGTAAAGCATATGCTTAGCATATTTGAGGACTCCAGGAAGAGATAAAGAGAGAGACAGAGAGACAGGGATTGTAAGTGAGAGGGGGAGAGGGAAATGGGAACATAAATATCAAAGGAGAAACTTAAAGATTTCCATCTGTGGAAAGAACTGTGGTTACAGAATGGAGCAACATATTTTGTAACATGCTGTGTAGAATTATTTGACCCATCACATACATAATAGCTATAATAAAAATTAAACATTCTTTCTGGTTTTGCTTTTTGAGATAAGGTCTCACACTGTAGCTCGGGCTAGCCTGCAACTTGTGGCATCCTCCTGCCTCAGCCTCCTGAGTGCTGGGATTACAGGCAAGAGGCACCATGTCTGTATAATGGTGAAGTAAGAGGGAACCAAACTAGTTCAACACTTCGAAACCAAGCAAAAGAAGGACCAGACATGAAGCTGAGAGTAAAGACCCGTGCCTGAAGATGTACTTTAGACCTCTGGGAAGGAGGAGGCATGGGTAGTGAAATTGGACTACCAATCTCATTCTCTGGATATCCCTTCATTTCATTCACTTGGCTCTCACTCCGTCTGTGCTGTCAGTGAAGGCTGCCTTACGCACTGCCACACCTCCTTGCCTCTAGCCTTGTACCCCTCCAATCCTCTCTGTGCAGTACCAGACTGCCCTTTCTAAAATACAAGCCTGGTCCTACATGCCCCAGACAAAACACTTTAATGGCTTTGTGTGACCTCAGCACAAGATCAAAGATCTGACGGGCAAGGTGGCACAGGCCTTTGATCCCGGTACTTGGGAGGCAGAGGCAGGCAAATCTCTGTGAGCTCAAGGCCGTCCTGGTCTACATAGTGAGTTCCAGGCCAGCTGGGGCTATCGGGAGACCCCATCTCAACCCCTCCCCCCAAAGATCAAAGATCTGAAAGGGACAAGGTAAGCTTGAATGATGGCTTCAGCTCATTCACCTCTGCCAGGCACCATGGGAAGATGGTTCCCTCCTTCCTCAGCTTCTCCTTCCTTCCTCTCCAATTTGGCCCCTCACCTACCTAATTCTTAGGCATTCTTCATGATGTGGCTCTGTAAAACATTCTCTGACCTCCTAATCTAGAGGCTTCCCCCACTGAGAGCTCTGTGGCACCCTTGTCATACATTAGCAGACTGACTTGAATTCCTAGAACTCTCCTACTGGAAAGAAAACTCTGTCAAGATTAGGACATTATCTATTTCAGTCTATTAGCCATGATTCAACTGGTCCAAATATTAGCTTCTGCCTCACTCCAGCTCACAAATGAGAATTCATCAACTCATTTGTATCCAGGAATGGAGTCACTTTCATCATGCTGGAGCTCAGGAGAACCATTCCCTCTCCTTCCTATCTGTTCTGTGAGTTGATCTTAACTCTCTCACATGACATACAGACCTTCTCCCTGTGCAGGGACCAGCATCTCTCATGTTTCCTACTTTAGGATTTGAGGACTCAAAAACAATATAGCAGAGCCGGGCTTGGTGGCGCACGCCTTTAATCCCAGCACTCGGGAGGCAGAGGCAGGAGGATCTCTGTAAGTTCAAGGCCAGCCTGGTCTACATAGTGAGTTCCAGGACACCTGGGACTAAAGGGAGACCCTGTCTCAAAATAAAAACCAAAACAACAACAACAACAAACCTCAAATCCAATATAGCAGTCTTTCCTTCCAGCTCCAGTAAAAATGTTCTGGGAAAGACTTCTATGCTTTCCTGGAAGCTGCCCCCAGTCCCACAACAAAGAAACAGGTTCAGTTTTATGCCAGGAGGAACTGACTGAACAATCTTTTTGCCAGATCTGGGTCTGTTACCAAAGGAAGGATAATAATGGTCTAGGAACACCACTTGCCTCACTCACCTGGTGAACTCTACTGCCCAGTTACATGGCTGACCTCATGGATGTTCTGACTGTTAGACAGACCTCCTTATGTCGTGAGTGCCTGGAACTACGTCTGTTCTGTATACTGAAGAAAATTTAGCAAAAGCAGAGGATTATGCAGGTGTGTGTAATTTCAGTTTCTGGGAAAGCTGAGGCAGGAGGATTTTGATTTCACAGCCAGCCTAGGAAACTTAGTGAGATCATCTCAAAGGAAAGTTTTTTTAAAAAAATAGTGGTAGGGGAGATGGCTGGGTGATTAAAAGCCCTTGCCACACACGAAGATTGGAGTGAGTTTGGATTCCCAGAACCCAAGTAAATGCCAGGACCCACCTATCAACCCAGCCTCAGAAGGGAAAAGAAGGGCTTCCTCAAAGCAAGCTGGCTAGTAGGGTAGCCTTAGCTGTGAGCTGTGAGTTTGATTGAGAGACCTGCTCCAAGAAAATAAGGTAGAAGAATGATCGAGAATTTCCAAGATCAACCTGGGGCCTTAATACAGATGCCCGGACACCTGCATGCTCCCACACCTTGTCTAGTAGAATGATCTGAAAGTTATTCATCCATGCCGTGAATATTTGGAGAGCAATAACTATGTAATGCCACCGTCAAGGCCAGCTTTTCAAAGCCCCTGTGTTCTGGGGCTGTCAGGCCAGTAGGGAAATAGGATATTCTCCTTAGAGAAGTGAAATGAGGAAAGATTAGGCATCAGTGGGCATTGCTGGAACACAGCGGCCTGCATTTAAGTCTTGGTTTGGCCTAGGACCCAAAGCAAGTTACTTCACAATCCACTGCCTTAGTTGCCTGATCTGTAAAGAGCCAAGAGGGAGCCCTAGCATTTTATACTCCATAGTCACAGAAAGACAAAAAGAAACTCTGAGCGTCTTGATTCTTAAATAAACCTTTCAAAATAAAAGTCATTCAGATGTTCCCTTGAAAAATAAATTTCAAAATATTTCCCATAAACTCTTTAACATATCATCATCATCTCTTAGTTGTTGCTGTATTGGTCTCTGAACATGTTTTGATTCTTTGGATTCACTGTAGGAATTTTGTATTGATTTGTTGATTGGTGGGTTATCATTTTCTGTTATTGCTTTGTTGTTGTTTCATTTTGTGACAGAGTCTTGCTGTGTATGTTGGCTGGCCTAAGTTCACCTCTGAGCCCTGGCTAGCCTTAAACTCAGGAACTTCCCAGCACAACTTCCTAAATGCTGGGATTAAGGTCATGGGCCATATCCAGCTTCCCCACTCTGTAAATACTACAACCATGCGGGAAGTTGTCTTCAGAATACTGATTTCCTTTCCTCTGGATTCTCAAAAGTGAGGCTGTTAGATTAGACTACATCAATTTCATAATCTTGGTAATTTGTAGATGTTTTTTGTGGTTTTGAACATTTGTTTGTACTTAGCAAACTGGGCTTCCTGTAGTCTGACTCTCCTGTATTCTTCACAGTCAACACTGTGTTCCTAGCTGTCCTACCTCTGAGTCCTCCTTTGACAATAATAATGGCAGCTGCCCCTTAAAGCAGTAGTGAGGAGTATGTGTGTGCAAACACCTATAAAACACTTACGCTTCGGGGGCTTTTGTTAAGTAATGATATAGGGCTGTCTGAGGTTTCCCAGAGAAAGGCAAACTACCTGGTGGAGGAAAATGATTGAGATGAAAAGAGGGAACAGAGGACAAGGGTGCCAAGAAGCCAGTAAAGACACCAGGTCACCTCCTTGGACTAGAACTGTGGTGAGAGAGAATGCACAAGGGAGGGTCCATCTGAATCACATTTGACATTCAGCTTTATTTTACCTGCTGGCTGCTGACACATAGAACTCAAAACAGGGCATTGCTTCCTGTTCCTTCCCAACAGCCTCCCTGATGTTGACAGCTGCAGTTTCCTGGCTTGCATGCCACAGCTGAAGTTATTTTCTAAACCAATTAGAGAAGCCACAATTAGCTTCTTCCGTCTGTCCTAATAGCCTTTTGTTTCTGCCCATCTTACTTGAGGTCAAACTGCTTCAACTCTTCATATAATTGCTGCCAGCACATCATGAGCTGTGCTGTATTCATTCAGGACTAGATACAGTTCTCCACCAGGGCTGAACACAACGCTCACCCACAAGTGGAGTTTATAATCTTTGAGTACAAGGAACAAAGGTGGAGGCATGACATGGCCTGCTGTCATTTGGATAAATGTCTCCCAAAGGCCCCAGTGTTAAAGCCCTGGACCTCAGCCTGTGATGCTCTGGGGGTGTGCTTCAGGAGAAGAGGTCTAGCAGAAGTAAATTAGGTCACTGAGGATGTGTCATTCAACGGAATATCAAGACCTTGATTCTCTCTTCTTCGTGTTTGCTTCCTGTCATGAAAGGAGAAGCTTCCTCTACCGTGCACTCTTCCCCATGATGCTCTGACCCCTACAAGCTCCTAGCCAACAGGGGCAACTGACCATGGACTAAAACCTCTACAACTGTGAGCCCAAACGAACCTTTCCTCTTTTAATTTTTCCATTACTCAGAATTGAACCCAGGGTCTCACACATTTTAGGTAAGTGTTCTATTACTGCTATATCCCTGTCCCTCTTTCTTCTTTTTAAGTTGATTTAATACAAAGCAGACTAACATGCTCGTTAATGTGAAATATACTACAAAGCACTATAATCAGTACACCAGGATATTGGCATAAAATCAGACCTGAATACCAATGGAATAGAATTGGGAGCTTAGAAACAAACTTACACATTTTTGGTCTCTTGATCATCAAGAAAAGATGTCAAGAACACACTAGAGGAAAAGACAGTCTCTTCCACAAATGGTACTGGGGAAACTGGATATCTACATGCTAAAGAATAGAGAAATGGAATCACATTAAATTGAAAACCTCTGCACAGCAAAAGAAACAACAGACTAGAGAGGTGACTGCAGAATGAGAGGATATATTTGTAACACACATATGTCCAAAGTACACAAGGAGCTCAACTAAATAGCAAGAAAACAGCTCAATTTTTAAAAATGTCTAATTATCTGAGCATATATTTCTCAAAAGAAGACATGCAAAAAGATAATAGACATGAAAAATTGCTCAACATCAGTAAGAATCAGGGAAATGCAAATTAAAGTCATAATGAGATACCATCACGAGTCTGTTAGATTGGCTGTTATCAAAAAGATAGAAGCAGAGTGAAATACTTCCATGCCTTAGGCATGTAATAAACTTTGTTCATTTCTTCTCTTATTAAAAAAACAAGAGGAATAATAACATGTATTGATGAGGAACACTTGTACACTGTGATGGAAACATAAATTAGTAGGGCCATTATGGAAAATGGTTACAGAGGCTCTTCAGAACGATTAAAATAGAATCAGAATATGATCTAGCATCCAAAGGAAATGACATCAGTAGGCTGATGATATGTCTACACTCTCATTACTCACAGTAGCCTAGATATAGAATCAACCTAAGTATGGTGCCTGAGTGTGTGTGTGTGTGTGTGTGTGCCTGTGTATCAAATATTAATTATCCAGCCTTTAAAGAGAAGGCATTCTTGTAATTTGCAACAACATGGATGAATGTGTATGTAATGGCTAGTCTCAGTTGTCAACTTGACATACCTTGGAAGAGGGAAACTCAACTGAGGAATGTCTTCCATCAGATTGGCCTGGAGTATTTTCTTTTTTTTTTTTTTTTTTTTAAAGGATTTTTTTTTTTTTTTCTTTTTCAAGCAGGGTCTCCCTGTAGCCCAGCGGAACTGGAACTCACTCTTAGACCATGCTGGCCTGTGAAGCGCACAAAGATCTGCCCGCCTCTGCCTCCCGAGTGCTAGGATTAAAGGCTTGCGCCACCTCACCCGGCTGGAGTATTTTCTTAATTTCTAACTGATGTAGGAGGGCCCTGCCCACTATGGGCTGGACCGTCTCTAGGACTATGGGTCTGGTCTGTATAAGAAAGGTAGCTGAGGTAGGGGTTTAATTTTGTTCTTCTACAAATGGCGATCCAATTTTGCCAGCACCATTTGCTGAAGATGCTATCTTTCCTCCATTGAGCTTTTTTGGCCCCTTTGTCAAATATGAGGTGGCTGAAGTTATATGAGCTCAAGTTTGGATCTTCAATTTTGTTCCATTGGTCAATGGTTCTGGTTTTTGTTTTTTTCTTTTTTTGCCAGCACCAGGCTGTCTTTATGACTATAGCCCTGTAATATAGCTTGAAGTCTGGGAATGTAATCCCCCCAGTGTTGCATTTTTCACTCGGGGCTGCTTTAGCTATTCGGGGTCTTTTGGTTTATCCATATGAAATTTTTTTATTTTGTATGTGTATGAATGTACTGTCTGCATGTAGGTTTGTGCACCCGTGTCGTGCAATGCCGCGGAGGTCAGAAGAGGGTCTCGGATTCCCCTGGAACTGGAGTTCTCCTGGAATTGGAGTTACAGATGGTTCTCAGCCGCCATGTGGGTGCTGGGGATCGAACCTGGGTCCTCTGCAAGAGCAGTCAGTGCTCTTAACCGCTAGGCTATCTCTCCAGCCCCTTTCCATATGAATTTAAGGATTATTTTTTTCTAAGTCTGTGAAAAAGCTCATGGGGAGGGGCTGGAGCGATGGCCTAGCAGTTAAGAGTGCCAACTGCTCTTGCAGAGGACCCGGGTTCGATCCCCAGCACCCACATGGTGATCCGACACCCTCTTCTGACCTCCTTGGCATTGCACGACACGGGTACACAAACCTACATGCAGACAGTACATTAATATACATAAATAAATAAAATTAAATAAAAGATTTCTTTAAAAAAAAAGAAAGAAAAAGCTCATTGGGATTTTGATTGGGATTGCATTGAATCTGTATATTAATTTGGGTAGAATGGACATTTTTACTATATTAATTTTTCCAGTCCATGAGCATGGGAGGTCTTTCCATCTTTTGATGTCATTTTCAATCTCCTTCTTCAGGGTTTTAAAATTTTTGTTGTAGAGGTCTTTGGTGTCTTTGGTTAGGTTTATTCCTGGATATTGTTTTGTTTTGAGGCTATTGTGATTGGGAAGGTCTCCTTATATTCCTTCTCCAGTTGTTTATTGTTGGTGTAAAGGAAGGCTACTGATTTTTCTAGGTTTATTTTGTATCCCGCCACCTTACTGAAACTTTTGATTGTTTCTAAGAGTTTTCTGGTGGAGTTTTTTGCATCCCTTAGGTAAACCCCTACCTCTCACCCTGTACAAAAATCAACTCCAAGTGGATCAAAGATCTCAGTGTGAAGCCTGAAACCCTGAAGGTGATAAAAGAAAAAGTTGGCAACAATCTACAAGACATAGGTGTAGGAGACCTTCTAAACCAGACAGCAGACCCCCAGGAAGTAAGGTCAACAGTTGACAAGTGGGACCTCATAAAACTCAAAAGCGTCTGTACAGCAAAAGAAATAATCAAGGAGGTGAAGAGAAAACCCACAGAGTGGGAAGAAACCTTAAAAGCCAGACATGGAAAGATGAACACAGCATGATACCAGATGTGGTATCTGAAAAAGAATTGCACTGAAATAGATGAATGGTGGTTACAGAAATGGAGAACTTAAAGAATGCAGAGATGTTGGCCAAATTTAAACAGGAAGAATGGGTCCAGGATTTCTGTTGTAGACTATAATGACTATGATTTAAAAATGTGTTGTTTTTGGGCTGGAGAGATGGCCTAGCGGTTAAGAGCACCGGCCGCTCTTACAGAGGACCCGGGTTCGATCCCCAGCACCCACATGGCGGCCAAGGACCGTCTGAAACTCCAATTCCAGGAGAACTCCAGTTCCAGGGGAATCCGACGCCCTCTTCTGACATCCGCGGCATTGCACGACACGGGTGCACAGACCTGCATGCAGACAGCACATTCATACACATACAGAAATAAATAGAATTAAAAAAAAATGTGTTGTTTTTTGAAAATTGTTCAGAATTGATTTTAATTGTTCTTGGTGCACAATCAATCCATTTCACAGTACAAATTCCTGTTGTACACCATTAATGTGTACAATTTTCACTTGTCAATTAAAGATAAAACAAAAATATTAAAAATAAATGGAATCCATTTGTGGAGTAGCCTAAAAAATTGCTAACACTTTGCAGACTGTTAGTCTGAAACAATGTTTATTTGCTTCTAGAGCCTGTTTTCTAGGCCTCTGGGTTCTATGCTGCCTTATAATTAAGAAAAATCAATGCAACATGCGCAGGAAACAAAGTTTTTCTAATTTTTCTGCTAGACAAAATATTTGTCTGCCAAATGTTTTGATCCCACATGAATCTTCTCAGCTCTGTATTTTTCTGTCTCTGCAAAGGCGTCCATAAGCTTTGTGGGTGTGCTATATGAAAAGTATGTTTATCAGTTCAAATTTGCCTTATTGTGATTTTTCTAAAATTCAGACATGGCCTCCAACATCCCTAATAGGCTTGGCTCCAGTTCTCTGCTCTTACATCATCTTCTCCCTTTCACTGTGGGGTGGACCTCTCAACTTGCTTCTAGCTGATGGCTACAGCAAAGGTAATGAGGTGTCTCCGGCATAATTAGGTGCAATATTGCAGTGCTCGCTGATGATAATCAGATGCTGGTCACTTGGGATTAGAGCTGGTGCCACAGAGGTAAGGACACAGTCTCAACAAGACCGCCTGAAGTTCAAAAGCCAGCCACAAATTTGGGGGTCTCCTGGCCATTAAATAACCTACTGACAAATTTGAGGCAATTTCACCATGACCTCAGTTTCAGTAATTCCCTAGAACTTACACTGTAGGAAGCTTTCTTTTTGTGCGGAAAAGGGACCACACGGCCCTGCTAAGAGGAGGGGGACACAGCACCTGCCAGCAGCTGCTGTAGGGAGCTGGCCTCTCAGAGCAGAGACCAGCCAGCTACTTCCCATAGCCCAGCCTGGGTGGTACTTCCAACTCAGGCCTTTAGCCTGGACCCACAAGACACATGTTCCATCTTGGCTGTGACTTTCCACCTGCCCAGAGACTGCTGAACCCTGGACAGGAATTTTTAAGCTGATGGTTGTTGGCCTATCTTCAGCATGCACAAGACCCATGATAACTCAAACCAGACAAAAACCCAACATAGAAGTGGGCAGATGGACAAGAAGCCCCGACCTTAGCTGAGGAACTATTGGTAGCTGATCACTGCTGGGTAAAGGAAAATTCACTTTAAGGGAGTGATGCTAGATGGGTTGAACAGGCTCCAGAGGATGACCTCACACTGAGGGACATTTAGGAACACAAAATTGACTCAACAGGCCTTAACATATATGACAGAATGCATGAAATTTGGTGGAATGTGTTACGAGGGGTGCAGACAGGGAAGGGTTTCTAAAATGTGATTTAGACGTATTATATGAAATGCATAAAAATTCAATAAAAGGGGCTGAAGAGATGGGTCAGTGGTTAAGAGCACTGGCTGCTCTTGCAGAGGATCTGGGTTCAATTCCCAGCACCCACTTGGTGGCTAACAACCATCCAGTTCCAGAGAATCTGATGCCTTCTTCTGACCCATAAGGGCATTGCAGGACACAGGTACACTAACACACATGTAGGCAATACACTCATATACATAAAATTTTTAAAAATAAATATTTTAAATAAATATATAAATATATATTGTAGCTGGGCATGGTGGCTCACACCTTTGATGCCAGCAATCAGGAGGTAGAGGCAGGCAGATCTCTGTGAGTTCAAGGCCAGCCTGGTCTGCATAGCAAATTCCAGGCCAGCTAGGACTACAGAGATACCCAAAATGAACAACAAAAAGAAACAAGTTAACCAGTTTCTAGCAGTGATGAAATATGTTGGGCTCCAATAGTAATCATTTTGACTTTAAGATGTTCAAACTCTGGAGCTGGAGAGATGGCTCAGCAGTTAAGAGTGCTGACTGCTCTTGCAGAGGACCCGTGTTCGATTCCCAGCAGCCACATGGCAGCTAAGAACCGTCTTTAACTCCAGATCCAGGGGAATCCAACTCCCTCTTCTGACCTCCGCAGCATTGCATGACATGGGTGCACCAACCTACATGCAGATAGTACGCTCATACACATAAAAAATAATAAATAAATAAATATTTAAAAAATATGTTCAAACTCAACTTACTAATACCATTCCTGAAAAATTAATCAAAATTAATCCCCAGTACTATAGAAAGTTTTATGTAACAGTTATGTATACAAACTATTTTACCATCTATAATATCAATAAAAAATGTAAAAACAGCAAAAGTATTTAAAATTTGGTAAGTGAATAGGTTAATTATAGACACTTGATGTTATGATGACTGGGTGCCTATAGTGTGAATATATATGTTCCCTTAAAATTCATATATTGAGGGCCGGGCGTGGTGGCGCACGCCTTTTATCCTAGCACTTGGGAGGCAGAGGCAGGCGGATCTTTGTGAGTTCAAGGCCAGCCTGATCTACAGAGTGAGTTCCAGGACAGCTGGGACTACAGGGAGACCCTGTCTCGAAAAGACCAAAAAAAAAAAAAAAATTCATATATTGAAGCCTAATCACAAACAGGATAATGTTAAGAGGTGGGAAAGGGCTGAGGAGATGACTCAGTGGGCAAAGTGCTTGCTGCTAAGCATGAAGACCAGAGTTTGGATCCCCAGTACCCAGTGAAAAGCCAGGTTCAGTGGTGCATGCCTATAATTCCAGTGTGCAAAAAGGTCGGCTGAGTGCTGTCAGCCAGTCTAGCTGAATCAGCGGTCTCCAGGTTCAATAAGAGACCTTGTCTTTAAAAATAAAGCTGAGGGGCTGGAGAGATGGTTCAGTGGTTAAGAGCATTGGCTGCTCTTGCAGAAGACTGGGGTTTGATTCCCAACACCCATCAGAGGACCCAGGTTTGATTCCCAGCACCCACATAATGGCTAGCTACCACCCATAACTCCAGTTCTGGGGGAATCCTACATCTTCTTCTGACTCCACAGGCATTGCATGCCATGGGTGCACTTACATACATGCAGGCTATACATTCATATATATAAAATAAAAATAATAAATAAAATACTAAAGAAAAAGAAAAATAAATAAGGTTGAGGGGCTGAAGAGAGGGTTCAGTGGTTAAAAACACTTACTACTCTTCCAGAGGACCAAGGTTCAGCTCCCAGTGCCCATGTGGCAGCTAACAATCATCCCTAACTCCAGTTCCAGGAGATCCAATGTTTTCTTCTGGCCTCCACAGGTGTTGCACGTGTGTGGTGGACTTACATACATGCAGGCAAAACACTCATACACACAAGTTTAAATAAAATAAATAAGGTTGACATGATAGTTCATCAGGTAAAGGCACTCACTGCCAAGCCAACCTGAGTTCCATCCCATGACCTACATGGTGGAAAGAGAGAGCTGACCCTTATAGGTTGTCTTCTGATCTCTATAGGCATACCATAGTGTGCATGTGCCCATGTGTGTATGCATGCACCTGCATATCAATACAGACATAAATAAATAAATCGATTTAAAAATTTTTTAAAGGTTGAGAGCAATTAATGAAGACATCTGACATCAATGTCAGGTTTCCATATGTGCACATATACACGTATAACCACACTCAAATGGGTACCCACATGAATGTACACACACTCACACACACACACACACACACACACACAAAGAAGCAGTGGGGACTTTAGTAAGCATCCTTATGAAGGTAGATTAGGATTAATGCCCTCATGAATGTGGTTAATGCCTTATCAAAGAGGCCCAAGGAAGCTTATTTGTTCATTTCCTTCTGGGAAGGCACATGAGAAACCATCCTCTATGTAACCGGGTAGACTGGCACCAGACACTGAATATGCTGACCCCTTTATCTTGGGCCTCTCAGCCTCCAGAACTGTAAAGACCAAGTTGTTTCACTTGTTTATGACCCACTCAGTTTATAATATTTTGTTATAGCAACCTGAACAGACTGAATCACCAACCTTATATAACATAAAAGGAAAAATGTTTCTGATGTTAAATGTAAAGAAACAACAGGGGCTGGGCATGTAACTCAGTTGGTAGAGTGCTTGCCCAGCATTCATAAAGCCCTGGGTTCAATCCCAGCATCACGTAAACCTACCATGCCTATGCACGCTTCAGAAGTACAAGGTTATCCTCGACTACATGGCAAGTTCACAGCCAGTTTATTTTTTTAATTTTTATTATTTTTTTAATTTTATTTATTTATTTATGTGTATAAGTGTACTGTCTGCATGTAGGTTTGTGCACCCGTGTCATGCAATGCCATGGAGGTCAGAAGAGGACGTCGGATTCCCCTGGAACTGGAGTTAAAAACAGTTCTCAGCTGTCATGTGGGTGCTGGGGATCAAACCTGGGTCCTCTGCAAGAGCAGTCGGTGCTCTTAACCACTAGGCCATCTCTCCAGCCCCCAAATTTTATTATTTTTTACTTCATGTGTATGAGTGTATTGCCTGCATGATTGTAAGTGCACCCCTGTCATGCAGTGCCCTTGGAGGTTAGAAGAAGGGGTTGGATTCCCTGGAACTGGAGTTGAGGATGGTTCTTAGCCACCATGTGGGTGCTGGGTATTGAACCTGAGTTCTCTGCAAGAGCAGCCAGTGCTCTTAACCACTGAGCCATCTCTCTAGCCCCACAGTTTATTTTTTAAAAAAGAAAATTTCACCATAAGAATCGTATACTTGCATCTTCTTTTGCTTACAAATACTTAAAAGATGGTATACTTATAAAGAATTACAGGAAAGCAAAACTGCTGTATTAGAATGGCAGAAATATAATAGATTATACATTTTATACTTTCCTTCAATATTGAGTCAATACATTTTTGTAAGAAAAAGTTATACTAGATAAAATAAAATGTACACTCAGCTCCCAGGGCCACTATTCAGCAATATATGCCTACAGACAGGCTTTCCCAAACCCGCTGAGGCCTCAGAATTTCTTGTTCAGTACAGGTTCTCAGGACCAGCCCAGTCAGATTCACTCAGCCTTAATCTCCAAGGGAGTTACCCAGGTATCTTTGTCTTTAATAAGCACTGATGATTTGGCAGCCACTAATTTAAAGCAACAAATGACGTCACTGTGACTTGAAAGAGTCAATATAATCCTCAATCCAGCAATTGATTTGTTCCCATAAGTATATGTTTCTCATTCCTGCTTATTCCCTCTTATTAAAGAACCACAGCGTGGTTCTTGCAGGCGCTCCTAAGGTAGCAATGTTCTCAAGTAATGCACAGTAACAGAAAAGAAATTCTGAGCCTGACCTGGGTTCCTCAGTGAATTACAGGTACAGAGCAGATCAAAGTAGTATTTAAGCCATTTGAAGGCAGAAAGAAGAAGTTGCTTTTTTTTCCCTTAAGTGGCCTTAAAATGACTGTGCTAATGGATTGAGGAGGGGGCAAAAATAGAAAGAAATAAGAATGGAAAACTGGGCTTCTTGTATAGAGAAAAGTCCATCTGCGTCTTCATTTTCTCCCTGTCCTCAGCCTGAGGTAAGGCTGAAGGGCCAAGTAATCAAAACCTGCCTGGAAACCCAGCTCAGGTGTTCCTAGGCTGAATTCCGCAGAGTAGCTCCCATCTGTTCATTCCCAGTGTGTGGTCAGATGAAGGTATTTCAAGGGCCTGTCAAATGAACTGTGAGGGAAGCCTGAGGAAACTGTGAGGAGCTGTGGGAGTAACTCAGTGCTGGTGTGCTTGCCTAGCATGCACAAGGCCCAGGTTTCAATCTCCAGCACAAGAGACATACACAGACTGAATGGCAAAACTCAAGGTGAGGGCAGCCCAGTTGCTTAATATCTTTTACTGCATTATACTAGATCTTTCCCCTATTGTTTTATCATACTGATTCAACCTGTAAAATTAGGTTCAGAGGCCTCAAGAGGTCAAATCCTCTGGAACCATAGTTACAGGCAGTTGTGAACCACATAGTGGGCGCTGGGAACTGAACCTAGATCTTCTAGAAGAACACTAAGTACTCTTAACTTCTGAGCCATCTCTCTAGCCCATGTAATTTCTTTAACCATGGTTCTACCAAACAGTGTCCCCAATCACTAGATAAAATGTCCTCCTATTGCCGGGTGTGATGGCACACGCCTTTAATCTCTGTGAGTTCAAGTCCAGCCTGATCTACAGAGTGAGTTCCAGGCCAGCTGGGGCTACAGGGAGACCCTGTCTCAAAAAGATTAAAAAAAAATGTCCTCCTATAAGGATAATGTGGTCAAGTTCGCTGGCTACCCTGTCATAATGGACAGTTTTCTCTGTGGGCCCACATACTGCCCTTTATCTGACCCTTTGACACTAAACCTGAGTCAGCATAAGAGATGACAATACAGTAAAGCCATCTGACTGATAACACAGAATGTTAGTCATATGCATACATATACATACACCAAGAAAGAATGAAAGGAAGGGAGGGAGGAAGGAAGGGAGGGAGGGAGGGAGGGAGGGAGGGAAAGAAAGAGAGGGAAAGAAAAAGTAAAGGAAAAAGGAAGGTAATTTTAGATTTTTTAAAAATGAAGTTTTCAGGCACCTTCAGCTGTCATCCTTCTCAAGCACAGCTCTCATTTCTTGTCTCCATCTTTCAGGCACCCTCAGCTATCATCCTTCTCCTAGCACAGCTCTCGTTTCTTGTCTCCATCTTTCAGGCACCCTCAGCTATCATCCTTTTCCTAGCACAGCTCTCGTTTCTTGTCTCCATCTTTCAGGCACCCTCAGCTATCATCCTTCTCCTAGCACAGCTCTCATTTCTTGTCTCCAACTCTGCACTCATCTAATTCTGTCAGTTCTTAGCCATCTATCCTGACATCTGGTGGACTGGATTTGCTTGATCTGCCCTCTGAAGTATTCAGGTTTGTGCTGGATAGCTTTAGTGTCATTTTGACACATCTGAGTTGAGGGAGCCTCAATTGAGGAATTGCCTTCATTGGACTGGCCTGTGGGCCATGTCTGTGGAGTTGTCTTGATTGTTGAGTGATGTGGGAGGGCCCAGCCCACTGTGGGCAGTGCCACCCCTGAGAAGGTTGTTTTGTATTGTATAAGAAAGTAGGCTGAACCGGGCATGGTGGTGCATGCCTTTAATCCCAGCACTCTGGAGGCAGAGGTGGGTGGATCTCTGCGAGTTCAAGGCCAGCCTGGTCTACATAGAGAGCTCCAGGCCAGCTGGGACTAAAAGGGAGACCCTGTCTCAAAAATAACAACAACAACAAAAAAAGCAGGCTGGGAATGGGCCAGGGGAACAAACCAATAAGCAACATTCCTCCCTGGCCTGTGCTTCAACTCCTGCCTCCAGGTTCCTGCTCTGAGTTCCTATACTAGGCTCCCTCAGTGATGAACTGTGACCTGGGAAATGTGAGCTAAATAAGCCCTTTCCTCCCCAAATTAGTATTGATCAGAGTGTTTTTGTCACAGCAAATGAAGAGGAACTAGAACAGAAATTGGGACCAGAGAGTGAGCTATTGCTGTGACAGACCTAACCTTGGTGAGCTATTGCCTGGGGGAGGATTGTAGAAGTATTTGGGACTTTGGGCTGGAAAAGCCATTGAGTGCTTAGAATTTGTTGCTGTGGAACTTGGAATAGTTATGTTGAAAGAGATGTAGACGATGGAGGCCTGGCTTGTGAAGGTTCAAAGGGAAGCAGAGACCATCTGGGCTGTTTGTATGACATTTTTGAATTGAGAATATGTGGGCTCTGGTCAGCTGGGGATGAAGAATCAGTTGCAAGTAACAGGAGACCAGAACCTGAAATGAAATCTTTGTTGTACTGGGACGAATGATGCTGGTTAGCTGGAGCTGAAAAATCAGCTGTAATAAGAGGCCAGCATCACAGGGTCAGCACACAGAAGCTGTGATCCAGAGGGGGTCTGACCCTCCACCTCAAGCCAGAAGCAGGACTTGGTAATGTGTAAGAGTCTCCTATATGGTCCTGGTGTTGAAATGTGAAGGGGTCACAGACAACCGCTGAGGCTTGGCACTGTGAAAAGGCCATTAGTGAAAGTGCACCCTCGGTTGCAATGAAGACCCCAGGATTGCAGGGATCATGAGGAGAAGCTGAGGCTTCGCACCAGGAGAGGTCAGAAGAGACCATTGGTGAAGGTACTGCCTCAGTGTGGAGACCCCAGCTTTTTTGAGATGCCAGGACTGTGTGATGACCACCAAGGGCAGTAACAAGTTTGGAACGGAGCTGACCTGAGCCTGTGAAATGAGCCGTGTGTTCTGTGGATGGCAGAATTAAAGAATTGGAGCTGCTGAAACCCTTTGGAGCCCAGAAGATTGTAAGTGAATCCCAGATGTCCAGCTTGGAGCTACTTTGCTGGACTTAGAAAGTTTTGCTTTTTTTGCCCAATTCGTCCCTTTGAAATAAGTCAGTACCTGTTTTGGAGTTTACAGGAGCCCACAGTTTAGAGAGTTTTAAAAGAGACTGTGATTTGGATTTTTTAAGGACTATGGAGCTTTTAAGGTTGTACTGTCTTATGTTGTGATATTAATGTTAACATCATATCTTAGAGATAAGAAATGGAAAGGTGATGGTTTAATAGTGATGTTTTGTGTGTCAAGTTGACAAGGGGTCAGTTGTGCTGGATAGCATTAGTGTCAGTTTGACAGACTTGCATTGGCGTTCCCATGGCCAAACATGCAGCTGTGGCACTGATGGTCCCTCAGCCAAACATGTGGTTGGGGAGCTGCTGGTTCCCACAACCAAACAAGCTGAAGAGTCAGCTGTGGGGCTGATGGCCCCCACAATCAAACTGGCCAGAAAGAGCACATGTGCAGAAACAGCTCGGGGATCATGTCAGGTGGTGCAAATCCATAAAATCTGTTTATTCCCACAGAGCTGGTAGCTTAAATAGGTCTTGGGCAGGCAGCCTCAACATTGCATGACATCACCTCCCTGTGGCCAATCCTAGACCTCCATATGATCATCCCAGTTTCTGGGGCCTATTTGGAAAAGGGGCATGCTGATAAGCAAGCCAAGTTGTGACTTCTGAGCACATGCTAGCAGAAGACAGGGTGTCCCCTGTATTTTTGGTTTTTTGCTCTGCCTAGTGTGCTAAGCAGATGGGCACCCAGCATACACTCAAGATATATCTGAGTCCAGGGGCTGGAGAGATGGCTCAGAGGTTAAGAGTACTGACTGCTCTTGCAGAGGACCTTGCTTGATTCCTAGCACCGTCTTTAAAGAACCGTCTTTAAGCTGGGTGTGGTGGCACACACCTTTAATCCTAGCACTGGGGAGGTGGAGACAGGCAGATCTGTGAGTTCAAGGCCAGCCTGTTCTATAGGTCTAGTTCCAGGCCAGCTGGGGCTACAGGGAGACCCTGTCTCAAAAACACCCCCTCCAAAAAAAGATATATCTGAGTCCAATAGTGTTTTCCACAGCCTGTGGCCACATCTATGGAGTATTGTCTTCATTGTTGAGTGATGTGAGAGGGCCCAGACCACTATGGGCGGTGCCACCCCTGAGCAGGTTGTTGTATACTGTATAAGAAAGCAGGCTGAGCATAGACCAGGGGAGCAAGCCAGTAAGCAGCATTTCTCCATGGCCTGTGCTTCAGCTGCTGCCTCCAAGTTCCTGCCCTGAGTTCCTACCTTGGACTCCCTCAGTGATGAACTGTGACCCAGGATATGTAAGATGAATAATAACTTTCTTCCCCAAGATGGTATTGGTCAGAGTGTTTTGTCACAGCAATTGAAGAGAAACTAGAACAAGGTTTTAGCTGTTTTTGATGCTGTTGTCCAAAGCAAGTCCCCACCGTCGTCGGTATAGGACAATGAACAGAACACAATAAATGCACGGCATCAGGATTATCTTCACTTCATAGCTGTAGAGTAGTTCTGGTTGCTTGTCTAAATCATTATTTTTGGTTTAGAACCCCAAACAATGATGTAACATTACAAAAAAAAAGAAGTTAATGAGACATGTCATCCAGACCGTAATAGCTGACGCTATTCAGTTTTAAGTCAGAAATACCGAAACTACGTTGATTAGGATTTGGCTGGGAGAATAATATCCTTCAGGCTATGGAGCATCTGTGGTTCATACTGCTCACAGCAACTCTAGCCTTGAAGACAGCAGGTATGATGCTGAGCCTTGCACTGTGAAAGAGCAGAACATATCACCTCCTCCTTCTAGACCAATCACTGATATTTAAATATCCCGTACTGCCTACTGTTCATATCAGCAAATTCATGGATCCTTAAATATTTGTTTGTTTATTTATTTATTGTGTGTGTGTGCGTGTGTGTGCATGTGCGTGTGTGTGTGTGTGCATGTGCGTGTGTGTGTGCGTGCGTGTGTGTGTGTGTGTGTGCGTGCGTGCGTGCATGCGTGTGCGTGTGTGTGTGTGTGTGTGTGTTTGGGCATGTGGGTCATAGAACAATCTTTCAGGAGTTGACTCTCCTTCCACCTTGTTTCAAGATAGGATTTTCTTTCTTTTTTCTTTTTTTTTTTGACAATGTCTCCCACTGTAGACCCAGCATGCCTGGAAGTCAGGATGTGAATCAGGATGGCCTCAATCTCAGAGACCCGCCTGTCTCTGCCTCCTGAGGATTGGGATTAAAGGCACGGGTCCCCACAAGATCTCTCTTGTTGCTTCCACCATTGTGTTGCACATGGGAGCTTCTAGCTGATTCTCCTTTCCCACCTCTCTTCTTGTCCTAGGAGCTCTGGAATTACAGATGTGCACCACTGCATCTGGTGTTCCTCCTCCTCCTCCTTCTTCTTCTTCTGTTGCTGTTTATGATTTTCTATTTATCTGTTTGTGTTTTTTTTAGTTTATGTGTATGAGAGTTTTGCCTGCATGTATTATAAGCACACAGCATGCACGCAATGCTCAGGAAGGCCAGAAGAGGGCATCATATTCCATGTCCTGAATTATGGACAGTTGTTAGCTGCCATGTGGGTGCTGGGCCAAACCTGGGTCCTCTGCAAGAGCATCCAGTGCTTTTAATCAATGGGAAATCTCTCCAGCCCCCTTTTTATTTTCTTAACATGGGCTCAGGGATTTAATTCAGGGCATCGGGCTTGTGCAGCAAGTGCTTTTACCCACTGAGCTATCTCCCTGGCCCCAAATTCATAGATATTTATAAGCATCTACTATGCTGGTGCATCATGCCACATACTTGAAGCATTCTGAGTCACGTGAGACAAGATCTTGAAAAGAATGACAAAACCAAATTCAGGAAGAAACTAAACTTTCATTAACCAAAAAGTCTGATTTATTTATCCTCATGAAACTTTTTGAAAACCACTGAGGTCAAAGAGGTCTAAAAACATGAAGAAGGTGCCAAAGAGAAGAAGTGTGCTTAAATGGTTAGCAGCTCGGGAGACCTGAGTTCCCTGCAACTGTGGACTTGAATGTGCAATTATGCAATCTAAAAACAGCAGCTTTCTCACTGACTGTAGGAGGCAAACAGAAAAACAGAAAATCTGACTCTAATATTCTTATGAAAGAGGTATAGAACTTATTTATAATGAAGTTACTTGAAAAGAAAGAAGATTTTTATCATCTTATTTGGTAGATCTGGAGTAAGACCTAAGAGCCTTAATTTTAAGCAAATGCTCCAGATGCTTCTGGAGCAAATATCTGGCCACAGTTTTGAGTAACACTGATCCTTAAAAATACACAAAAAAAAATGGGGCTGGAGAGATGGCCTAGCGGTTAAGAGCGCTGACCGCTCTTACAGAGGACTCGGGTTCGATCCCCAGCACCCACATGGCGGCCGAGAACCGTCTGAAACTCCAATTCCAGGAGAACTCCAGTTCCAGGGGAATCCGAGACCCTCTTCTGACCTCCGCGGCATTGCACGACACGGGTGCACAGACTTGCATGCAGACAGTACATTCATACACATACGGAAATAAATAAAATTAATAAAAAAAAATACACAAAAATTCAATAAAAACTATTAATAAAAAGTAAAATAAAATAAAAAGAAGAAAAGAAAAAAAACCGCGACAAAGACAGTTTATGTCCAGCTAGTCTGAGATTAAGTTGGGATGCTGAGATTGAAAAACCTGAAATCTCCCAAAGCCTCAATTCATAATCCTTACTATCTTCATTAAAATGCTGTCAGTATTAAGGACTCCCTTCTCTTTGGGATTTACCCTGTCTCAAGTATTCTGCGGTAGCAGCAGAAAGTGGACTGAGACAGTAAACTTTCAATAAATGAGACCTAATCTTATCATTCTCTTTATTTAGATGCCTGGAAGGCACATTAATCTCAACATGCACAAGGCTCATTTGTTTTTATTCTCTCACAGCCAGCTGCTTCTTTCCCTGTAGCCTCCATCTTTCTTAGTAGCACATCCAGGAATCCCTGATGGCTTTCCAGACTGTCAGATTCAAACTTTCCCAGTATTATGTTTCCAACATCCAGTTAACAACCAGTCATTAATTACTTTTAACTTGTTTAGTTATGTCAATTTTGGCTTCTTTAAAAAGATTTTTTTTTTCTGGGCTGGAGAGATGGCCTAGCGGTTAAGAGCGCCGACCGCTCTTATAGAGGACCGGGGTTCGATCCCCAGCACCCACATGGCGGCCAAGAACCGTCTGAAACTCCAATTCCAGGAGAACTCCAGTTCCAGGGGAATCTGACACCCCCTTCTGACCTCCGTGGCATTGCACTACACGGGTGCACAAACTCGCATGCAGATAGTACATTCATACGCATACAGAAATAAATAAAATTAATAAAAAAAAAGAAGTGCTGGGATACACATGTGTGCAGACACATCTGGCTTTCTGCATGGGTTCCAGGGATCAAACTCAAGTAGTCAGGCTTATGCAGGAAGAGCTTTTTACCCAGTGAGCCATCTTGCTCCACAGCCCAATTTTAACAGTTAACTCTATCCATCCTTCTTTGCCATCCTGAAAGTCTATTCTAATTCTGTTCCAAATGTTTAAGTTTTAAACTTTTTGGCGGGGGGTCTTTTTTGAGACAGTGTCTTCCTATAACCCCAGCTGGTGTGGATCTCACTATGTAGACCAAGCTGGCCTTGAACTCACTCAGATCTGCCTGCCTCTGCCCGAAAGTACTTGTACTAGAGGCTAGTACTACCACACATGGCAAGTTCTACACTTTTTTCTTTTTCTCTATGTGTCTGAATGTACTGTCTGCATGCAGGTCTGTGCACCCCTGTCGTGCAATGCCGCGGAGGTCAGAAGATGGTGTCAGATTCCCCTGGAACTGGAGTTCTCCTGGAACTGGAGTTTCAGACGGTTCTCGGCCACCATGTGGGTGCTGGGGATCGAACCCGGGTCCTCTGCAAGAGCAGTCGGCGGTCTTAACCACTAGGCCATCTCTCCAGCCCAAGTTCTACACTTTTTAACTAGTATCGCTTACCACAAACTCTCTGCCTTTCAATCCAGCCTTCCCATCATTACAGGAATAATTTTTCTAAAAGACAGAACTGATCAAGTTATTCTACTAAATGGCTCTTAATAATCCATAGATAACAATTTTCAAGTATTCTGTCCTAGAAGAGTCACTTTTTATTTTTTAAGATGGAGTCTCATGTGTCTCAAGCTGTGGCCTCACATTCACTGCTGAGGCTGACCTTGAACTTCTGATCTTCCGGCCTCTACCCCCAAGTTCTGGAATCGTAGGAGTGGGCCACTGTACCCATTTTTTTTAATGTGTTGCTGGGGATTGAGCCCAAGGCTTTGTACATGCTAAATAAGCACTCTACCAACTGAGCCGCATCTCCTGCCTCATCCTCTTCAGTATTTCCTACTGAATACACCACTAAGACTATCAAAGAGCTGCTACTAGCTATTCTAAGTAGAGGTCTTATGATTTTTTTTTTTTTTTTTGTCTTTCTGAGACAAGGTCTCCCTGTAGCCCCAGCTGTCCTGGAACTCAACCAGGCTGGCCTTGAACTCACAAAGATCTGCCTGCCTCTGCCTCCCGAGTGCTAGGATTTAAAGGAGTGCGCCACCATGCCTGGCTTTACTTGGGTTTTTTTAAAGAATTTTATTATTGTGTCAAACTGGGTCCAATCAAGAGAGAAAAATAATACAGTTAACTTGAACATGGAGAATTTAGCATTACCATTTATTTGGGAGGCTGCAACGGGAGAGTCATTAGAACTTGAGGGCAGCCTGGGCTACAAGATGAGTCATTGTCTCAAAACAATAGCCACAATAACAACAACAACAACAAAGATTTATTATGTACAGCAGGGGATTGGGTCAGTGCTGGGTCAGCTAATAATAGCACTCTAAAGAGTAGGGAAGCACAGTAGCTCTGTCCTTAACTGGAGAACAGCATCCAAAGGCTTCTCCAGTACTGAGACACAAAGCTTGTGGGAGGGGGCAGCATGGCTTACTGGGGGGTGAAGTTGCTGTGGTGTTCTACTGCAGAATTTGGTGGAAATCTGTCCCCCAGAATGCAGTGTACTCATGGGAGTATCTCGCCAGAGGCACTTAACTATAAAACTAGCCACAGAGGAGGAGGTGGGGGGGGGGCATACTGAGCAGTGAGTGACTACTTCTGACTGACTAGGTCAGGAGCCCATGCCCCAGAAGCCACCTATGAACCAGAACCTGCCAAGCAAACACACTGGAACTAGGAACTAGAAAGCTAAGCCTTCTCTCTTGCAGTGTCTCTCCGGAGCCCTCTGTTGACATAGTTTAACACTGTGCCAGCTAATAAAGGAGAAATATTTAAAGGGCCCAAATGCATTTTCACAAAACAGACAAAAGGGGTAAATTTTAAACCTCGAAGTCAAAACCAATAATTGGCACAAGCATTTTAAAAAGAAAACAAAATTTAAAAACAAAAAATAAAAACTACTTTCCATAGAACTGGAGCATAAATTCCTGCATGCATCCACTTCTCCATTCTGATTGTTTCTGTTGTTCATCCTGTCTGTGCCTCTTTGTTTGAAATGTCCCTACACCCTTCTTTTCTTTTTCTTATTACACATTTATTGCGGGGGGGGGGGTTCCCGCCACTGTGTATGGATGAAGGGTCAGAGGACAACTTTCAAGAGTTGGTTTTTCTTCCTCTACCATATGGGTCCCAGGGATCACCTCAGGCCATCGGGCTAGGTGGCGGCTTCCTTTGACTGCTGAGCCATCTCATTGACCTCCGCTTCTTTTCATTAGAATCTCACTTTAGTTTAGATTTGAAATGTCCCCAAAGGCCCATTAAAAAGCTTGATCAGGACTGGTGGTGCTGGGAGGTGGAGGAAGCTTTAGGGGCTAGAGTCTGGAAGGAGAAAGCTGAGCTATTGGGGGTGTGCTTTTGAAGGGGAATTGGGGTGCTGGCCCTTTCTCTTGTTTTTAAGCCTCCATGAAATGAACAGCTTTGCTGTACCACACACTCCATGTCACCACAAGTCTAAAACAACAGGTCCAACTAACCACAGACTGAAATCTAGGAAACAGGGAGCCAAAATAAATTTTTTCTCCCATAAGATGATTATTTGAGGTATTTTGTCACATGACAGAAAGCTAATACCATCCTTGTCTGAGGTCAAAGCTTCCTTTGTGAATCTTTGATCTTTCAAATCAGAGTTAACTGCTTCTATTTACACGTACCTATAATTTGGGTTTGCATATCTTTCTAAAGGCAAGACAACAAACAATTTTAGCTGAATCTCTTTCCTGGAACCACAGTCCAGGAAATTAACCTTTTCTTTCTGAATGCACAACTTCAGGAAGAATGCATGTAAAGGAATAAAGAGACATCACATCCAACTTGCCAGATTAATAAGATCAATTCAGTGCCTCATATGCTGGCCGACATCAGCAGACTCATAGCATCGCCAGTGGGAGAAACATTATTTATATTTTAGTATCTTAGTAGTGCTTTACCCATGTAGCATCCAGCAAAAACTTTCTGAATTCAAAGTTTAGTGAACTACTTTCTCTGGAGTCAAAACTTTTAACTTTTTTAAATGCACCTAATAATACAATATTAGATATTAGCAAGGATAGGAAATGTCTGGTCAAAAGATGTGTATGGGGGCTGGGGAGACAGCTCAGCAGTTGAGTGCACTAGTTGTTCTTGCAGAGGACCCGGGTTCAGTTCCCAGCACCCACATGGTGGCTAATGACCTTCTAGACCTTCAGTTCCAGGGGATCTGATGCCCTCTTCTGATCTCCGCAGGTACCACATGAAATGGGTGCACTTCGGCCCCTTGAGCTTTTTGTCCAAGCAGTTGGGAGTGATGCATATTGGAAACAACAACAACAACAGAAAGGACTGCTACAAAGAACTGACTGAAACAGTGAACTTCTACTCAAAACAGTCAACTTCCACATGAAGAATATTGAGAAAGAGATGAAAAGCATGTTTGGCAGAATGCATGAGCTCAAGTGGGGTGGGGGGATAGGGTGGGGGACATGGGTCTAGATTTGATAAAAAAATATATATAAATTAAAAATGCTGATTATTAAAAAATGGGTGCACTTACACTCATCCACATAAACACACACACACACACACACATATATATATATATATATAAAAAACAAAAAAAATTTTTTTTTTGGTCTTTTCGAGACAGGGTCTCCCTGTAGCCCCAGCTGTCCTGGAACTCACTCTGTAGACCAGGCTGGCCTTGAACTCACAAAGATCTGCCTGCCTCTGCCTCCCAAGTGCTAGGATTAAAGGCGCGTGCCACCACGCCTGGCTAAAACAAAATTTTTAAGAAGGGTATATGTATGTGCATGGACTTGTGTGTGGCAGCCAGAGGCCTATGTTGGGTGTCTTCCCCAGTTGCTTTCTACCTTATTTTTTGAGTCAGTGTCTCTCACTGGACCTAGAGCTAAAATTGGCTAAGCCAGAAAGCCCCTGGGACCCCTGTCTCCACCTCCCTAGCTTCAGGATGCTGTAGCAGCTGGATTTTTAAATGAGTCCCAGGGGTCCAGGTCCTCATGCTTGGTTGGTAAACTCAGTTTACCAAACTGAGCCATCTCCTCATCTCCACCTCAAAAAATGGATATTTAAAAATATGGATGATTACAGTCTGCAAATCTTGAAAGCTTCACCTCTTAAGATAATAGTTCAGAAAAGGGGCACAGGTGGATGAGAAGCAGATCAGTCCACTCTCTCGGAGCTGTTGTTTTGGATCTGGTCAATTTGGCTGTTCCCTTTCATGGGCTGTGACAGTTTGTCCAGGAATAACCTTTCGATCCTACTAATGAAGCACAACAATTAGATATATAGGTATTTAAAAACAGCATTAATAGTTATGGTAGGTTACTTTGGTATAGACCTTTTCTAAGCCCAGGAATAATCCGCGGAAGAGGGGCCGTGGTAGAAGTAAGGGCTGCAATTGGGGTGAATGGTGAAACTACAGCAATTGTAGTCTGGACCCTCATTTGATCAACCTGACCCCCCGCTGGAAGGTGGGGCTGTGGGGGTTTCGGCACAACAGCCTGAAAATTGGTTTTACATGAAGGATGCTTGTACTCATGGATTATCACTTATAGCTAAAAAATGAAAAAAAAAAACTGAGAGAAATATGCAGGACAGTTATGGCAGAATGCATGATCTCGGTTAGGGTGGGGTGGGGGGGAAGGGAAAGGGAAATATGCTGAACTGAATTGGAAAATGATGTATGAAATGCACAAAGCATCAATAAAAAAATGGTAAAAAAAAAAAAGATAAACAGTTTCATAACTCATTCCTTATAATACATTGCAAGTCTGCTAATATGCAGCAAAACAGTGTCTGGTTATAGCCCAGCTTCTGGAGGAGGTGCCATCAAACAAGTTAGATCTCCTCTCATCATAGTCCACTACACTCAGCCCCACCATATGGCCTGACACATACCATGACCAGGAAAACAGAAAGATGAGGAGGGAGTGGGCAGCCTGACATATGGTATCAGTATTACAGTAAATTAATGTTAACACTTTGAATCAGTGGAATGCAAGACCCCACCCATAGCTGGGTATGGTAGTGCACACCTGTCATCCTAGTACCTAGGAGGTTGAGGCAGAGGATTGATTGCAAGCTTGAAGCCAACTGGGACTACATAGTGAATCCTTTCTCACAAAAAAAGCACAATGGCTGGAGAGATGGCCTAGCGGTTAAGAGCACTGCTGCTCTTGCAGAGGACCCAGGTTCGATCCCCAGCACCCACATGGAGGCTGAGAACCGCTCTTTAACTCCAGTTCCAGGGGAATCCGACGCCCTCTTCTGATCTCCGGCAGTGCATTGCACATGACCGGGAGCACAACCTACATGCAGACAGTACATTCATACACATACAAGAATAAACAAAAAAATTTTTTTAAAAAGCAAAGCCAAAATAAATAAGTAAGCAAACAAATAAGGCTGGCAGAATATATCAGAGGTAGAACTTCCCTATCATATGCAAGTTCTTGGGGGAGCACAAACAAATACATACAAACATGAAACAAAGACATCACTGGTTTACTGTTTCCGTTTATTCTTATATTCCGTTGTTTGAAGAGATATTTTTCTCTTTAATATTTTCACAAATATGAAGCCAGAAGCACAAAAGCTTAAGAAATATGTGTCCATCCTATACTTGGGGCCATCCTCTTGAAAAGGATTTTTGATAGTTTGCTGACATAAAACAACATTTAGAATTCAGAACTTATCTGAAGGGCTCAAATAATTGCTTTAGTCACAAATACTTGTTTTCCTTGGAAAGCACATCCAAAACAAGGATTGAGCATAGAAATTGAAATAGAGTAACCGTTTGTTTTGAAATTCTCTTTATGAAAAGTGTGTAGGGGTGTGGATGTAGCTGAATGGTAGATTATTTTTCCAGCACTTGAAAGACCAATCCCAGGTGATGCTAAAAAAAAAAAATGATGACAATAAGATAAATACCCAAGCCTGGTGTGGTGGTGCATGCCTTTAATCCAGCACTCAGGAGGCAGAGGTAGGTGGATCTCTGGTGAGTTCAAGGCCAGCCTGGTCTACAGAGCAAGCTCCAGGCCAGGCTGGGACTAAGGAAGACCCTGTCTCAAAAAGACTAAAAAAAAAAAAAAAGAATAGTACCTAAAAATACAAAGCATAGGAAATGTAAGCATAGTAATCTACTACATATAAAAAGAGAATTCTGAATGGGCTGAGTGGCAGGAACTGCTTAAAATTATACCCAAACTTGCATTCTGTTGTTTAGACCAACAGATCTGTATATTAACCAGTTGTCCAAAGGTGGATGGTTAAGGGAGTCAGAGTGCTTTTGTAGGATCACTCCATACAAACAACTGCATGTAACGACTGGATTGACAAAATACATTAAATAAATGGGAGAATGGATTTTAATAGAATTTTCTATGTGTTTCCTTTAGGTGAGAGTTCCCATAATGTATTTAAAACACGATTTCATTTGTAGAAATCCAATTTCAATTTAACCTCTCAAGAAAGCTTCTAACTTTAATAAAACAAGGTAGAAAATGAATTCAATTTAGACTAAATTATAGTTGGTTCTCTGAAGAGATAACAAAGCCCTAAGCACAAAAGTAAATAATGTAGCAGTCCTATCATGGTGCGACGAATACAAACAATAACAACATTCTAAGTATCACAAACCTTAAAAATAGACATAAAACATATATTGAATACTAACCAAACTTGCTATGATTCAAGTATGGTTTGAGCGTGTTTCCTACGGTTCTTGTACTGGAAGCTTGATCCTCACAGGTAGAACTTTAAAGATGTGGGATCTTGAGAGGCAAAGGCAGGTACATCACAAGTTGAAGTTCAGCCTAAATTTGTCTACCTTAAATACGATTATGTTATTTTTTAAGAATTTATTTTTTGGCTACTTATGTTATTATAGTGTGAGTGGCTGCATATGTGTACATGCATCATGTACATGTCCAGTGTCCACGGAATTCTGAAGGAGGCATTGCAATCCCTTGGAACTTGAGTTAACATGGTTCCTCCCATAGCTTATGATGTTATTCTCAATCATTTGGCTATGGTCCCATCCATTGAATTTCTGTATCATAAATATTTTTCATTTTGTAATTAAATGTATAATGCGAGGAGTGGGTTATGATATTCTATGTTCTTTACCAATATTACCTTCTAGTTTTAGCATCTTTTGTGGTTCTTATCTAAATTAATTGTTCTGCTGGACAATTCAAATCATATAATAAAAGCAATTCTGGGGCTGAAGAGATAGCCTAGCGGTTAAGAGCACTGACTGCTCCTTGCAGAGGACCGGGGTTCGATCCCACCAAACCCACATGGAGGCTAAGAACCGTCTGTAGCTCCAATTCCAGGAGAACTCCAGTTCCAGGGGAATCTGGGACCTCTCTTCTGACCTCCGTGGCATTGCACGACACGGGTGCACAAACCTACATGCAGACAGTACATTCATACACTACAAAAAATTAAAAAAAAATTTTTAAGTCAATTCTGGGGCTGGAGAGATGGCTCAGGGGTTATGAGCACTGACTGCTCTTGCAGAGGACCCAGGTTCAATTCTCAGCCACCACTACATGTATAAGAACTTCTTTAGAAGCCAGGCATGGTGGCACACCCCCTTTAATACTAGCACTCGAGAGACAGAGGCAGGTGGATTTTCTGTGGAGGTTTCAAAGACCAGCGCGTGTCTGTCAGCCTGGTCCTACACAGTGAGTCCAGGCCAGCTAGGGCTATAGGGAGACGCTGTCTCAAAAAAAAAAAGTACTTGCTCTTTCAGAGGACTGGAGTTTCGTACCCAGCACCCACACTGGGCAGCTCACATCTGCCTGTATTCCAGCTCGAGATCTGACATCTGCAAGGCACTTACAAACCTCTCCTCTCTGTCTCTCTTCTCTCTCTCTCTCTCTCTCTCTCTCTCTCTCTCTCTCTTCTCTCTCTGTCTGTCTCTCTGTCTCTCTCTCTCTCTCTCTCTCTCTCTCTCTCTCTCTCACCCACACCCACACACACACAGACACAGACACACACACACTATACGCACACAGGTTAATCTTTAAAGTACACGTTTCAGTGTTTTTAGAATATTCATAAGGTTGTTCACCCACCCTCAAATTCCATGTTTTTGTGTGTTTCATGTCACATCCATGAAACACTCATGTGAAGATCAGAGGACAATTTGGAGAAATCAGTTCTCTCCTTTAATCACGTGAGTCCTGGGAACAAGCTCAGGTAGTCAGGTTTGACTGCGAGAGCCTTTATGGGATGAGCCATCTGCATAGCCCTTTGACTCATTTTTTCCATCACCTACAGAAAAAAATGATGTGGTGTCTCCTTTTCGGCACTCCCCTAGCGTCCTGCTTCCAGCAACCTTTAATCTATTCCGTCTCTGTAAATCTGCCTATTTCAGACATCTCATATAAAAGCAATCATACAGTATGTGGTCCTTTGTGTTTTTATTTCACTTAACCTATTTTCAGGGTTCATCTATTACATTGCAGTTTTTGGAAAGCCATATTTTATACCTTTTTGTTTTCTTAAATTTACTATGATTCTTGGGGAAGTATCTTATAAGTACAAACTTCCATGTGTACTTATCAAGACAACATGATCGTTAGCCTTTGTCAAGAGGCTTTTAAAAGAAACTTCATTAGCATAGTAGGTTTTAATAAAACTACCCTTAGTTTCCAACCACTTTAAAGGGCCTACGACGACCGCTTTCTTGGGGTTCACGGGATCTTCGTTCATTTCCACTCTAAAAGGGCAGCTTCCAATCCTCCATGACCGCCTTTCCTAGAGTTTTCANTTTTTAGCTATAAGTGATAATCCATGAGTACAAGCATCCTTCATGCAAAACCTATCTGCAGGCTGTTGTGCCCAAACACCTACAGCCCCACCATCCAGTGGGGGGTGACAGGTTGTTTGTTCAATCAAGTTGATCAAATGAGTGTCCAGACTACATTGCTGTAGTTTCACCATTCACCCCAATCGCAGCCCTTACATTCTACCACGCCCCCTCTTCCGCAGGTTGTTCCCTAGGCTTAGAAAAGGGGCACAGGTGGATGAGAGGTAAAACAGTCCACTCTCTCTGGAGCTGTTGACTTGGACTCTGGTCAATTCTGGCTGTTTCCTTTCATGGGCTGACAGTTTGTCCAGGAATAACCTTTCGATCCTACTAATGAAGCACAAGCAATTAGATATATAGGTATTTAAACAGCATTAATAGTTATGGTAGGTTACTTTGGTATAGACCTTTTCTAAGCCCAGGGAATAATCCGCGGAAGAGGGGCCGTGGTAGAATGTAAGGGCTGCAATTGGGGTGAATGGTGAAACTACAGCAATGTAGTCTGGACCCTCATTTGATCAACCTGACCCCCCGCTGGAAGGTGGGGCTGTGGGGGTTTCGGCACAACAGCCTGAAAATTGGTTTTACATGAAGGATGCTTGTACTCATGGATTATCACTTATAGCTAAAAAATGAAAAAAAAAACTGAGAGAAATATGCAGGACAGTTATGGCAGAATGCATGATCTCGGTTAGGGTGGGGGTGGGGGGGAAGGGAAAGGGAAATATGCCTGAACTGAATTGGAAAATGATGTATGAAATGCACAAAGCATCAATAAAAAAATGGTAAAAAAAAAAAGATAACAGTTCATAACTCATTCCTTATAAATACATTGCAAGTCTGCTAATATGCAGCAAAACAGTGTCTGGTTATAGCCCAGCTTCTGGAGGAGGTGCCATCAAACAAGTTAGATCTCCTCTCATCATAGTCCACTACACTCAGCCCCACCATATGGCCTGACACATACCATGACCAGGAAAACAGAAAGATGAGGAGGGAGTGGGCAGCCTGACATATGGTATCAGTATTACAGTAAATTAATGTTAACACTTTGAATCAGTGGAATGCAAGACCCCACCCATAGCTGGGTATGGTAGTGCACACCTGTCATCCTAGTACCTAGGAGGTTGAGGCAGAGGATTGATTGCAAGCTTGAAGCCAACTGGGACTACATAGTGAACTCCTTTCTCACAAAAGCAAAGCAATGGGGCTGGAGAGATGGCCTAGCGGTTAAGAGCACTGACTGCTCTTGCAGAGGACCCAGGTTCGATCCCCAGCACCCACATGGAGGCTGAGAACCGTCTTTAACTCCAGTTCCAGGGGAATCCGACGCCCTCTTCTGACCTCCTCGGCATTGCATGACACGGGAGCACAAACCTACATGCAGACAGTACATTCATACACATACAAGAATAAACAAAAAAAATTTTTTTAAAAAGCAAAGCCAAAATAAATAAGTAAGCAAACAAATAAGGCTGGCAGAATATATCAGAGGTAGAACTTCCCTATCATATGCAAGTTCTTGGGGGAGCACAAACAAATACATACAAACATGAAACAAAGACATCACTGGTTTACTGTTTCCGTTTATTCTTATATCCGTTGTTTGAAGAAGATATTTTTCTCTTTAATATTTTCACAAATATGAAGCCAGAAGCACACAAAGCTTAAGAAATATGTGTCCATCCTATACTTGGGGCCATCCTCTTGAAAAGGATTTTTGATAGTTTGCTGACATAAAACAACATTTAGAATTCAGAACTTATCTGAAGGGCTCAAATAATTGCTTTAGTCACAAATACTTGTTTTCCTTGGAAAGCACATCCAAAACAAGGATTGAGCATAGAAATTGAAATAGAGTAACCGTTTGTTTTGAAATTCTCTTTATGAAAAGTGTGTAGGGGTGTGGATGTAGCTGAATGGTAGATTATTTTTCCAGCACTTGAAAGACCAATCCCAGGTGATGCTAAAAAAAAAAAATGATGACAATAAGAATAATACCCAAGCCTGGTGTGGTGGTGCATGCCTTTAATCCCAGCACTCAGGAGGCAGAGGTAGGTGGATCTCTGTGAGTTCAAGGCCAGCCTGGTCTACAGAGCAAGCTCCAGGCCAGCTGGGACTAAAGGAAGACCCTGTCTCAAAAAGACTAAAAAAAAAAAAAAAAGAATAGTACCTAAAAATACAAAGCATAGGAAATGTAAGCATAGTAATCTACTACATATAAAAAGAGAATTCTGAATGGGCTGAGTGGCAGGAACTGCTTAAAATTATACCCAAACTTGCATTCTGTTGTTTAGACCAACAGATCTGTATATTAACCAGTTGTCCAAAGGTGGATGGTTAAGGGAGTCAGAGTGCTTTTGTAGGATCACTCCATACAAACAACTGCATGTAACGACTGGATTGACAAAATACATTAAATAAATGGGAGAATGGATTTTAATAGAATTTTCTATGTGTTTCCTTTAGGTGAGAGTTCCCATAATGTATTTAAAACACGATTTCATTTGTAGAAATCCAATTTCAATTTAACCTCTCAAGAAAGCTTCTAACTTTAATAAAACAAGGTAGAAAATGAATTCAATTTAGACTAAATTATAGTTGGTTCTCTGAAGAGATAACAAAGCCCTAAGCACAAAAGTAAAATTACAGTCTAATAGTGGAGATCAAACTAACACATTCTAAGTATGCACAAACCTAAAAATAGACATAAAACATATATTGAATACTAACCAAACTTGCTATGATTCAAGTATGGTTTGAGCGTGTTTCCTACGGTTCTTGTACTGGAAGCTTGATCCTCACAGGTAGAACTTTAAAGATGTGGGATCTTGAGAGGCAAAGGCAGGTACATCACAAGTTGAAGTTCAGCCTAAATTTGTCTACCTTAAATACAGATTATGTATTTTTTAAGAATTTTATTTATTGCTACTTTATGTATATGTGTGAGTGGCTGCATATGTGTACATGCATCATGTACATGTCCAGTGTCCACGGAATTCTGAAGGAGGCATTGAATCCCTTGGAACTTGAGTTAACATGGTTCCTCCCATAGCTTATGATGTTATTCTCAATCATTTGGCTATGGTCCCATCCATTGAATTTCTGTATCATAAATATTTTTCATTTTGTAATTAAATGTATAATGCGAGGAGTGGGTTATGATATTCTATGTTCTTTACCATATTTACCTTCTAGTTTTAGCATCTTTTGTGGTTCTTATCTAAATTAATTGTTCTGCTGGACAATTCACATATAATAAAAGTCAATTCTGGGGCTGAAGAGATAGCCTAGCGGTTAAGAGCACTGACTGCTCTTGCAGAGGACCCGGGTTCGATCCCCAGCACCCACATGGAGGCTAAGAACCGTCTGTAGCTCCAATTCCAGGAGAACTCCAGTTCCAGGGGAATCTGGGACCCTCTTCTGACCTCCGTGGCATTGCACGACACGGGTGCACAAACCTACATGCAGACAGTACATTCATACACATACAAAAAATTAAAAAAAAATTTTTAAGTCAATTCTGGGGCTGGAGAGATGGCTCAGGGGTTATGAGCACTGACTGCTCTTGCAGAGGACCCAGGTTCAATTCTCAGCACCCACATGGTAGCTAGGAACCTTCTTTAAGCCAGGCATGGTGGCACACGCCTTTAATACTAGCACTCGAGAGACAGAGGCAGGTGGATTTCTGTGAGTTCAAGACCAGCCTGGTCAGCCTGGTCTACACAGTGAGTTCCAGGCCAGCTAGGGCTATAGGGAGACGCTGTCTCAAAAAAAAAAAGTACTTGCTCTTTCAGAGGACTGGAGTTTCGTACCCAGCACCCACACTGGGCAGCTCACATCTGCCTGTTAACTCCAGCTCGAGATCTGACATCTGCAGGCACTTACACCTCTCTCTCTGTCTCTCTTCTCTCTCTCTCTCTCTCTCTCTCTCTCTCTCTCTCTCTCTCTCTCTCTCTCTCTCTCTCTCTCTCTCTCACCCACACACACACACACAGACACAGACACACACACACATACGCACACAGGTTAATCTTTAAAGTACACGTTTCAGTGTTTTTAGAATATTCATAAGGTTGTTCACCCACCCTCAAATTCCATGTTTTTGTGTGTTTCATGTCACACCATGAAACACTCATGTGGAAGTCAGAGGACAATTTGGAGAAATCAGTTCTCTCCTTTAATCACGTGAGTCCTGGGAACAAGCTCAGGTAGTCAGGTTTGACTGCGAGAGCCTTTATGGGATGAGCCATCTGCATAGCCCTTTGACTCATTTTTTCCATCACCTACAGAAAAAAATGATGTGGTGTCTCCTTTTCGGCACTCCCCTAGCGTCCTGCTTCCAGCAACCTTTAATCTATTCCGTCTCTGTAAATCTGCCTATTTCAGACATCTCATATAAAAGCAATCATACAGTATGTGGTCCTTTGTGTTTTTATTTCACTTAACCTATTTTCAGGGTTCATCTATTACATTGCAGTTTTTGGAAAGCCATATTTTATACCTTTTTGTTTTCTTAAATTTACTATGATTCTTGGGGAAGTATCTTATAAGTACAAACTTCCATGTGTACTTATCAAGACAACATGATCGTTAGCCTTTGTCAAGAGGCTTTTAAAAGAAACTTCATTAGCATAGTAGGTTTTAATAAAACTACCCTTAGTTTCCAACCACTTTAAAGGGCCTACGACGACCGCTTTCTTGGGGTTCACGGGATCTTCGTTCATTTCCACTCTAAAAGGGCAGCTTCCAATCCTCCATGACCGCCTTTCCTAGAGTTTTCAGCGTCTTGCCTCTTTTCTGGGGGGGACACACAGCAGCTCGAGCATCTCCCTCTACCCTGTGGTCCCCGCACAAGCTCCACCCTCTCCTGCTGCCCCCGCCCAGCAGGAGGAAGTGACGCGACGGAAGTGCCCCCTTCCCCTCACAGTGGAGGAAGGCATCAAACTCCCAAGATGGCGGCAGCGTCGGAGGAGCGGATGGCCGAGGAAGGAGGCGGCGGCCACGGCGACGGCGGCTCGTGCTCGGCCGCGGGCTCCGCTCAGCGGCAGCCTCCACCGCCCCCGACACAGGCGCCGCAGCCAGGGTCGCAGGCGTCCGCGGCGCCCGCTCTGGCTCCGGACCAGCTGCCTCCAAACAACACACTGGTGGCGCTGCCCATCGTAGCCATCGAGAACATCCTCAGCTTTATGTCCTACGACGAAATTAGCCAGCTCCGCCTGGTGAGGCCCCTGCGGGACCCCGCCGCCCTATCCTCGGGACCGAGGTCTGGGGAAGGCGGGCGAGGGGCGCGCGTTCCCGGGGAGGGAGCCCCGGGTTCCCGGAGCGCGCCCCTGCCGCCAGCACTGTCCCCGGGCGGCCGGGGAGGGGCTGCTCCCCGGGGCGCCCTCCTCCCGGCGCAGGCAATGCCTGCTCCTCGGGGGTTTCCTCCCTCCTCCCGGGGACGCGTCGGTGAGCCGGACCCCCGAGCGGGTAGGGAGCTGGCGCCTTGGCTCGAGTTACCGCCCTCCAGCCTCTGGCCCGGCTTGGAAAACTCCCCGTAGGCATCGACCCTGGTAGGCTTAGGTTGTGTTGCAAGAATAGCGTATTGTTCCTCCAGCCACCGGAGCTTCCTGGTTGAAAAAGATGATGTGGGGATTGGTGTATTCCGCGCCCGGTACCCCGCTAGAGATACTGTAGAATTGATACGAGTTTTGGTGGCTTTAACCCCAGTGCCTTAGTTGACCACTGAAGTTGGAGCTCTGGGAAATAACCAGTCTGGCTTTGGCTTTGCCTCATCCTGACACTTCCCATCCGTAGTGGAGCTACTTGGTCCTTGACGAGGTGTTTTCTCTCTTCTTTCTCTCTCTCTCTCTCTCTCTCTCTCTCTCTCTCTCTCTCTCTCTCTCTCTCTCTCTCTGTCTGTCTCTGTCTCTGTCTCTGTCTCTGTCTCTGTCTCTGTCTGTCTGTCTTGCAAGAATTTTTAAACTACTACTTCAAGCCCACTGGCCCGCAGTGGGAACTGTTTATTTATACACTAAAAAAAAAAAAAAAAAGCACAGTTGTTCCATCAGAGATTTAAAAAGAAAAAATAATGTGTCTTTGGAATGTTACGACATCCCAGAGGTTTGGCAGAAGATTACATGAATGCCTTGGTTCAGACAGATGTCTTGCCTCCTTTCAGTGAATTTATCTTTCAGTGGTCAGGAAATTGAAAGAGGTGGACATTTTATCTGCACTGGATTGTTTTAAGAGGACAAAGACATATTTGTGAAAGTGCTGTGAGTGGCATTTTCTTATTGATCAATATGCCATATTTTTTACTTACATCTCCAGTTCAGAATTGATCATAATTGCCTTTTAAAGGAAATCATATTCTTAAAACAGTTTATCATTCTTTTATATGATTGACAGGTTTTGCTTTGACTCCTAAACAACACAGCAGTTCAACCATGCCAATGTGCAGAATGGAAAATGTCTTCAGGTGAAAGTAGATACTTCAAAATACACTGTCCCTGATTTTCAAAACATATCACCATAGAATTTCATGTGGAATCTTGAAGTATTTCTTCATATCTTTGCAAAGAATGTTGTGCCAAAATTTGTGTTATGTGTACATGGTGTTTGGGAATTGGGCATAACATTTGATTGAGTCAGTCAGCCAGACAATGGCTTTAGAAAGCGTGGAATGTTCAGTTGTGTTTTGTGTTGAGAAAAACTGGTTTTTGTTTGCTTGTTACTTTTTTTTTTTTATTCATTTTTTTTTTTTCTTTTGTTTTTTCACTGTACTGGTGTTCAAACCCAGAGCCCACATCTGCTAGTCCGGGGCTTTGCCTGAACCCTTAGTGTTCATTTTTCTTCTTTTTTTAAAGTTAAAAGACATCTTTAAAGGGAATAGAATGCTAGGAGACCTGAGGTTTACAGTACATCCCATACTTTGCTAATAAATGGCATTTCTTTCGTATGAAATGTGTAGCTGCAACCCGTATGTCTCTAGCTTTTGTTTTCTGGCCTTTGCAGATTTTTCTTAAGGAGTCCCTTTAGTATTTCTACCCCACTTCCAGGAAGAAATTTATTTTTTTTCAGCCAGTTTTATACCTGCAAATACAGTTGTTTTAGAAACCAGGACCTCTTATTCTTCTTTACCTAATGTTACTGGGTCTTATGGAAATTTGAGAAGTATTTTTGGTTTTACGGTCATTGGTTGCAGAAAGAACTATTCAGATGATTTTTCTTGTCACTAGGTGTCAGCATTAATTTAATTATGATTTTTGTGAAATTGATAGGGAAGAGACATTGCCTGGTTAGGGTCTTTGTACATACTTTTTTAATTTAGGTGGCTATTTATAGCTAAAAAATTGTTTCCCAAAGGAAAAAATCAAGTGACTTAAGTGTATGCTACTATCTGGTGTAGATATATGAGTTCCTTTTGCTGTGTTTTCTTGAGTAGAAATAAAGCTGAATAAGCTTGGAAGGGAGTGAATAATAAGAATAGAATTCGTTTCCATAAAGAAAATGTTAGTTTTTTGTGACTCTAGAGCTAATTTATGCACTGTTGAGGTATTTGGGTTTTTTTTTTTCCTTCCCAGTTTCATTTCTTGCCTCTTCCTATAAAATCTCAGTCATAACTGTTCCTAGTGCCATAGAAGATAGCTGTTCAGTCCTTAATTAAAAAGTACTTAATATTCTGTATTTTCTACAGAAAAAGAATTCCTCTAAGTTGAAGTTGGTACAATAGCACATTTCAATTATTTGTGCAGGTTAGATGGTAATAGTCTTTGCCTCCTGCAACCATAAATAATTGAAATTTGATTTTCTAGTCTACTGATTTCTAAGGTACTGTCTGAATGCCTTATTAAATTGGATCTTTTCTCCCATTAAATTTTGCTCCCAAACATACCCAGGCTTGAAATTGTAGTTATATAGAAATAGCCTTAAATATTTAATTCTCTCTATGTATTTAGTATTATTTGGCTGAGCACAGCTTTTCAAATGACAGGACATAAAGTTAGAGTTGCTCTCCCAGTAAGGCAGATCAGATTAGTGCTGGTGTAGCTTTGGTATGTCACTCAGGCCTATTAATAAGTACCTGAGAAGCTTGGAAAGAAGTAGCAAAGGGTAAGAATTGAGATCCTACCCTTAGGGAGCAGATCAAAGTTAACTTTGAACCTGTCTGTAACTTTGGCTTATGAGGCCAGTGTTCTGCATAGGAGAGGTTTTGGTTTGGTTTGGTTTGGTTTGGTTTGGTTTGGTTTGGTGGTTTGGTTCGGTTCGGTTCGGTTCGGTTCAGTTCGGTTCGGTTCAGTTCGGTCTTTTTGAGACAGGGTCTCCCTTTAGTCCCAGCTGGCCTGGAGCTCACTATGTAGACCAGGCTGGCCTTGAACTCACAGAGATCCACCCACCTCTACCTCCCAAGTGCTGGGATTAAAGGCGTGTGCCACCACGCCCAGCTTTTTTTTTTTTTTTTTAATGTGTGTGAGTGTACTGTCTGCATGTAGGTTGGTGCACCCCAGTCATGCAATGCCGTGAGGTCAGAAGAGGGCCATGTGGGTGCTGGGAATTGAACCCGGGTCCTCTGCAAAAGCAGTCGGTGCTCCTAACCACTGAGCCATCTCTCCAGCCCCAGGAGAGTTTTTAAAGATGGCAGAGGCACTAATTTTTCCCTGTAATTCAAGTGAGGCTCATACAAATTTAATTGAACTGTTGGTATTTCAGAACATAAATATAACTGTAGGTTAAATTGAGAATTCGTATTATCTGCACTGGAAATTTCCAGTCAACAATAGCATATATAAAGCCATGTTTTGTCTCAAGATATTTCTCTAGAGCATTCAAGAGAAATAAATGTACTACTTGTTTATAGTTTCTTTTACATCTTTTCTTCAAGTATGTTAGAAAGTTTAGTTATGGAGGTAGGTTGGCTTGTTCTCTGCCTTATCTCCCTGTGTGCCTGAAGTCGTCAGGTTTTTATGCCAGTATACCTGAAGTTAGTGAAGAACTAAGAGTGTACTCTAGAAAATTATATAAAACACAGGAATCCAGGGCACAAACTCCATTAGATGCCAGACAGTATGTGCAAGAAAAGGATGGGAGTTTGGATCCCCAGAACCCATATAAATGCCAGTGCTGGAGGTGGGGTCTCCTGGGAGCAAGTTGGCTAGTGAGACTAGCCCATACTGACAAGCACTGGGTTTAAGAGACCAACCTTACACCAGATGTGATGGTTGGCACATGCCTTTAATCCCAGCAGATGCAAGCACATCTGTGAATTCAAGACCAGCCTGGTCTACATAGTGAGTTCCAAGCCTGCTGGGGCTTCAGGGAAACCCTGTCTCAAAGAGACCCAGCCTTAAAAGAATAAGATGGAAGATTACCAGCATCAGCCTTATGTGCATGTGCCGACACATGGGAACATTCATCCATACGTGGACGGACATGGGGGGGGAGAATTAATTAATTAATTAATTAATAAAAAAAGGAACATTAACTAAACAACCCTTACTATTTCATAGAAGAGACCAGATGTATTGCATACCCTGTGCTGTCCTCACAACTGGACTGTCTCCCAAAAGTCCCTGTGTTGAAGGCTTCATTACCAACTTGGCACTGTTACAAAGGGCCCAAACTTGAAGAACGCAGGCCTACTTATCTTAGATCATCAGAACTGTGTCTTGTAATGGGGTTATGGGAACACAGTCTCTTTCTCTTTCCCCATTACAGAGTGAACACTTTTGCTGTGCCAGCACCAGTGACCTAAAAGCAGTAGGTTTGCCCACCAAAGGACAAGAACCTCCAAGACTGCCGAAGCAGAGCTTTATCTTCATCAGTCGATGTTTCTCAGGGGGTTTCTTCTCTTATAGGAAGTTGATGATACCCAGAGAAACTGAATGGTACTAATTCGAAAGATAAAGACTGTACAATATTCAGATATTACCTGTGCATATAAGTCTAGTTCTGTGATTTTTGAGACTAGACACAGAAAATAACATTTGATAGTGGTTTCTCCCAGGTACCTGCTTCTAGCATCTTGCACTTAAGAATCAGTAAAACAATCTGTCTTAAGCCTGACCTAGCACCTGTAGAAAGAAAGCATCAGTGCCTTGAAATGTCTAACTTACGTGTTGATAGCACCTGTAGAAAGAAAGCATCAGTGCCTTGAAATGTCTAACTTACATGTTGATACTTCCCTAAAGCCTTCTGTGAGTCTTCTCTGAACTTTCCTCAGCCTATATTTCTTTTTTTTTTTTTTTTTGGTCTTTTCAAGACAGGGTCTCCCTGTAGCCCGAACTGTCCTGGAACTCACTCTGTAGACCAGACTGGCCTTGAACTCACAAAGATCCGCCTGCCTCTGCCTCCCAAGTGCTAGGATTAAAGGCGTACGCCACCACGCCCAGCCTCAGCCTGTATTTCTAAGTTCCCTTTGCACTGTTACTTACTACTATATGTACTGTATTGAATTACTTCTGGAAGAGCCTGTCTTCCAGGAAATGGTGGTAGGGACATATCCTTTTATCCTATATCTTTGGGGTCTTGCAGAGAGTCTGGTAACAAAATTTTCAGTATGTTGAATAAAATACTTCTTAAAACATTTCACTTTTATGAGTAAACAATAGAAATTAGATGCCATTGTTAACGGGGTTTTCTGTGTGATTTATAACTACTGAAAAAGTGGTGCTTGTTATTTATCTGAAATAAGATTTTTTTTTCAATCTTAGGTTTTTAATTCTTTTTATTCCCAGCATGTATGTGATTAATGTTTTACAAGACTTCACAATTTCTGTGTGTGTGTATATACATACAGACATACATACAAACATACATACAAACATACATACATATATATATATATATATATTCTGTGTAGGTAGTGTACATGTGTGAGTGTGGAGTGTGGAGACCAGGAACTGATGTATGTTTTTTAAACAGGACAAACTTAAAGGTCATTGGTTAGCTAGGCTGGCTGAAGCTCCAGGGATCTACCTGGCTCCACCTGTACCAATCCCCGAGGTGGGAGGGGGGATAAATAGACTCGTGACACTTGACTTATTTTTTTTTATATAATGTATGTTGATTATATTCACCTTCCTTGTCCTTTCATGCTCATGGTTTCTTACCGATGGAACCCCTTCTTCCCAATATGTTTAGTTTTTTAACCCACTAAGTTTAACTTTCATAAGCATGGGCTTTTTAGGTAGGTGCTGGAGATCCAAACTCAGGTCTTCACACTTGTGCAGCTGGTAGTTTACTGACCAAGCCATCTCCAGAGCTCTGCTAGACCACTTTAATAAAATGAAGGGCTCAAGCAAAGTTTATTTATTTATATATATATATGTGTATATATATATATATATTATATATATATAATATTATATAATTGATTTTTTTCTCTGGGAAACATTTTATAGCTCAGCCACCTAAATTGAAAAAAGTAGTACAAAGACCCTGACCAGCAAATGTCTCTTCCCTATCAATTTCACAAAAATCATAATATACATGCCTGATACCTAGTGACAAGAAAAACCTATCTGAAAGTTCTTTCTGGCACACCAATGACCAAATAACCAGGAAACCAAATTTTTAATATATAAAATATTCTTATTAAATATATAATAAAAATATATAAATATATATATTTATATATATATATAAAATTACTCTGAACTCTTGATCTCCTGCCAACACTATGCACCTTTGCACAAGTGGCGCTGAGATTACGGCATGTATTAACTTCCTAGGCCAAAGAAGATGGGGTTTACAGTTTTGATTTTTTGTTTATTTATTTATGTGTATTTGTATTTATATGGGTGTCTGTGGAGGCCAGAGGAAGGTGTAGGACCTTTGGAGCTAGAGTTCCAGGCAATGTAGCACACCAACTTGTAGTCCGGTTCCTCGCAAGAGCAATAGGACTTCTTTTTTTTTTTTTATCATTAACATATTTAATTCATACAATCTAGACCTGTGTCCCCCCCCTATTTCCCCACCCCACCAGAGACTCATGCATTCTACCAAACATGCTTTCCATCTCTTTCTCAGTCTTCTCAATATCCTCTCCACGTTGGGTTTTGACGGTTTTGAGCAGAAGTTCACGGGTTCAGTCAGTTCTTGGATGCAGGCCTTTCATGTTGTTGTGTTTCCAATATGCATTCACTCCCAACTGCTTTGGACAAAAGCTCAAGGGGCCGTGCACAAAGAAATACTTACAACTAGGCGATTGGCACTAAGCATCCACAGATGAGGAGATACCCATTCATCACTTTGCTTCTTTCTGGAATGTAGTTACTGCACTTCCAGCCAGATGTCCTCTAGCTCAGCCATTTTCCTGCAATGATCATGATGTCGTCTTTTCTTTACTGCTGCATAAACTGCATTGTGGCAGGAATGTACCATTTTCTCTATCCACCTATCGAGCTGTGGAGGGGCATTTTGGTTGGTTCTCCAGCACCTTGTTTATTGTTGAAGAGAGCTGAGATAAACATGGTCTTGCATGTATTTCTGCGGTGGGTTGAGTCTTGAGAGTACATGCATACATAGGAGTGGTATGGCTTGGTCGGGTGGCAAGTTCATTTCCAAGTTTTTCCAAGGGTTCCTCCACACTGCTTTCCATTAGTGGCTATATGAGTTTCTTACATTGCCACCAGCAGTGGAATGAGTGTTCCTCTTTCCCCACACCTCTTCCAGCACTTGGTATCATTTGTTTTCTTGATCCAGCCAGTCTTAACTTGGAGCTTAAAGATGATATCTTTTTTTTGGTGTTTTGTGTGTGTGTGTGTGCTTTTTCCGAGACAGGTCTCCCTGTAGTTTCCCAGCTGTCTGAACTCACTCTGTAGACCAGGCTGGCTTGAACTCACAAAAGATCCGACCTGCCTCCTGCCTCCCGAAGTGGTAGATAAAGGCTGGCCCACACCGCCCGTGTAAGATGATAATCTTAAAGTGGTTTTTGATTTGCATTTCCTTAGTTATTAGTGGTGTTGAACACTCCTTAAGGTGTTTCTCAGCCACTCTAATTCCTCACTTGTGGTCTCTGTTCAGCTTCTTTTGCTCCATGTATGAAGTGGTCATTTCTTTTCTTTTCTTTGTTTTCTTGAATAGTTTATATACTTCTGGAAATCAGTGCGTGTCACGGGATGTTTCTTGGTGAAGGTTTCCTCCCCATCTCTGGTGGGATTCTCTTCACTTCCCTTGATTGTTTTTTTCACTATACATAAGCTTTTGAGTTTAATGTGGTTCCATTTGTCAATTGTCCAACCTTAATTCTTGCACAGCTGCTAATTCTGAGGTACGAAGTCTTTTCCTACACCTGTGTCTTGTAGCATGCTGCCAACTTTTTCTTCTATCGCCTTCACGAGTTTTTGGGTTTCACTTTGAGGTCTTGATCCATCTGGAGTTGACTTCTTGTTACAGCGGTGCGAGAGGTAGGGGGTTTAATTTCATTCATTCTGCAAGTGGTGTGATCCAGTTTTGCCAACACCACTTGCTGAATATCTGTCTTTTCTCCATGTTCTTTCTGGGGCCCCTCTGTCAAAATATAAGATGGCCGAAATTGATGTGCTCAGATTTGGGAATCTATCCGGTTTGGTTCCTTGGGTCAACAGGTTCTGTTTGTTGCCAATACCAGCATATTTTATATTGACTATAGCCCCTGTAGATATAGTTTGAAGTTCTGGTATACGAGAATCCCCCCCGTGTAGCTCTTTTTGCTCAGGGTTGTATTGGCTATTCAGGGGTCTTTATGTTTTCCAAATGAATTTAAGAACTTTTTTTTCTCAAGCAACTGTAGAAAAGAACCTCTTGGGGATTTGATTGGAATTGTGTTAAATCAATACAAGAGTTTTGGTAAAATGGACATTTTTACAATGTTAATTCTTCCCAATCCATTGAGCATGGGAGGTTTTTCCATCTTCTGATTGTCTTCCAATTTCTTTCTTTAAGATTTAAATTTTTTGTTGTAGGAATCTTTGGTGTCTTTCTTTAGGTTTGTTCCTAGGTATTATTACCTGTTTTTGAAGGCTATTGATGAGTGCGGAAGCGTTCCTTTGAAGTCTTTTCTCCAGTAGCTTGTTCTTGGTGTAAAGAAAGGCCATTGATTTTTTTTTTTTTTTTAGGTTAATTTTGTATCCTGCCACTTTGTTGAAGCTGTTAATCATTTCTAGGAGTTTTCTGGTGGAGTTTTTAGCCTCCCTTAAGTAAACAATCATATCATTAGCAAATAGGGATAGCTTGACTTCCTCTTTTCCAATTAGTACTCCTTTAATTTCCTTTTTCTTGCCTTATTGCTCTAGCAAGTGTTTCAAGCACTATATTGAAAAGGAGCGGTGATGGGGCAGCCTTGCCGAGTTCCTACCTTTAAAGGGAATGTTCCTGTCATTTCCCATTTAGGGTGATATTGGCTGTGGGTTTCCTGTATATGGCTCTGATTACATTGAGGAATGATCCCTCCAATCCAATTCCTTCTAGTACTTTAAGCATGAAGGGATGCTGGATTTTGTCAAAGGCTTTTTCAGCATCAATAGAGATGATGGTGTGTTTTTTGTCCTTCATTCCATTTATGTGTTTGATGATGTTTATTGATTTTCGTATGTTGAACCATCCCTGCATCTCTGGTATGAATCCAACTTGGTCATGATGGATGATCTTCTTGATGTGGGTCTGTATGTGATTTTCCAGTATAGCAATAGGCATTCTTAACAACTGAGCCATCTCTCCAGCCCTTGAGAAAAAAAATAATAGTATAGTATAAGCCAGATGGTCATTTTTAATAAGGCTTCAAGGCTCCCTTGTTTTAATCACTGCTTGGTTTCTGTGTTGAAGAGAATAGTGCAAGCAGTCCAAAGCAGAATTCTCAGGAAGGCTTTTCTGTAGCTTTCAGAATACTTTATAGGAGTCCCTAATTGTTTTTCTTAGGCTAATATAAAAATGAATTGATATTTTTCTTTCAAGTGATTAGGAGACAAAACCTAAAGAATGTAACATTTCTTCTAATTCTGCCTGCCGATTATTGAGAATTGTGGTTACTAAACAACCCATATAAGATGGCTGTAGTTTCTGTGAAATACTGAAGTATTGTGAGAGTTAATAAGTTGATCCTTATTTGGGTGAAGAAAGTGAGGTGGGTCCCCTGAAGTGACTAGGAGTGTAGCAAGATGGTCATGCTTGTTCACTATCCATTTTGTCAGTGGCTTTTCAACTGTCTTTAGGCACATTTTAAGTACATTGTGTTGTCACTTGCCCTGTGTGCTCATTCTCTCACTCTAATGGGGGTTGGGGGAGGCAGGTGCACTAGCACGGGCAAGGATGTATGTGTCACACATTTTACTAACCCACTTGAAAAGTGCAGATGGAAAAGCTGCCTTAAATACTCTTACATAGTATTTAGCATTCTAGTTTATACTCTGCTTTCTCAGTTTTCCTTAAAATGTTCTCTTTAGCTCTTTTTCGGGAGGCAGCTTGAGTCCGATAGAGGATTAGGCTCTAATCTAGAGCAGTCCATATTTTCATTCTTTTCTGTCATTGATCTCTTCAGAGTCTAAGCCATATGACTTATAGAGTGTCCAAAATTCTTACTTTGCTTCTTCATTATTTTTGAATATTGGAGGAGTTGTAGGAAGATCTTGATCTAGTTCTATTTCCTTAAGCATTAACACTATTGTGAGATCCTCAGGGATAGCTTAGTTGTAAGAGTGTTTGCCTAGCACGCACAAAGCCCTGGCGTCATTCCACATCACCCATAAACCAGGTATGGTGGCATGTACCTGTAATCCCTGCCCTCTGGAGGTGGAGGCAGGCAGATCAGGAGCTATTAAGTCATCCTGGGCTACATGGTGAATTTGAGGCCAGAAAGTGCTACACGAGACCCTCTCTCAAAAAATAAGATAAAAAATGCAGGGCTTTAGAGAGAGTCCCACTGGTAAATCCTTCCTGCATGAGCATGAGAATCTGGATTCAGCCCCAGCACGTGTATATAAAAGGCTGGGCGTGCTGATGCCCATTTGTAATCTCAGCCCCGAGGAAGGAGATAGGCAAATCTTAGCTGTATCTCAAAACTGAGCTGTTCAGCACACCTGAGAAACAGAACCTAGAGTTGACCTCTGGCCTCCACATGCATGTGCACACAGATTCCCTCTAGCTTCAAGAAGACCTGTTTAGACAAATGTGATAGCACATGTTGTAATCCCAACACTTGAAAGGCTGAGGCAGGAGTTCAAAGTTAGCCTGGGTTACATAGCAAGACCTGTCACCCAAAGTAAAAAACAAAAAAGGAATGGGTGCTTTTTAAATTATCAGTAGTTTCAGCTGGGTGTGGTGGCGCTTGGGAGGCAGAGGCAGATCTTTGTGAGTTCAAGGCCAGCCTGATCTACAGAGTTCCAGGACAGCTGGGGCTACAGGGAGACCCTGTCTCTAAAAGACCAAAAAAAAAAAAAAAAATTATCAGTAGTTTCAACTGAGGCATTTAATCTTTAAGATTAGCTTTCGAAGCTGGGCATGGTGGGGGCACACCTTTAATCCTAGCGCTTGGGAGCAGAGGCAGGTGAATCTTTGTGAGTTCAAGGCCAGCCTGGTCTACTGAGCGAGTTCCAGGACAGCTGGGGCTACAGGGAGACCCTGTCTCAAAAAGACCAAAAAAAAAAAAAAGCTTTTGAGTTATTTGGAAAAAAGCAATCGAGTTCTTCATTTCTTTAGGAACTGCAGAGCAGCAAATGGGTGTTCTGTAAGCCCTGAGCTGTTATGCCATTTCCTTGATTCCAACACACACTTCTAGTTTAACATTTATGAGATCAGTGTGTCTGAATCTACTCATATATATGACATCGTGGCAGTTTATGCTGATTACATCTTAAAGTCTTTACAATATTGTAAGACATTTGAAGACTTACAGTAAACCATTTTTCAATACAGTTAAAGCATTAGAGAAAAAATGCTACAGATTATAAGGCATCATATAAGCTTCATAGTCAAGTGTTTAAACTTAGTTCACCATAGGCCTGGAGAGGTGGCTCAGCTGTTAGGAGTGCTTGCTGCTCTTGCAGAGGACCCAGGTTTGGTTCCCACCACCCACATGGCAGCTCACAAAGGCCTGTAATTCCAGCTCCAGTGGATTCTGTGCCCTCCTCTGACCAACTTGGGCACTTGTGCACACATAGCATACACAAGGGCATGCACGCACACACGCAAATAAAAGTTAAAAAAAAAAACTTAAAAAAATGTTCGCCTTGGAATTAAGCCTTGAATTTACAGACGATTTCACAAATATGTCATTGTCTTCCATTAAGAAGGGCCATAGTAGTCCTAGCACTCAGGAAGCAGAGGCAGGCGGATCTTTGTAAGTTCAAGGCCAGCCTGGTCTACAGAGTGAGCTCCAGGACAGCTGGGGCTACAGGGAGACCCTGTCTCGAAAAGACCAAAAAAAAAAAAAAAGGCCATAGTGATACAGCACGTCTAAAAAGATTTCTAAACAATATGTGAAGTGAAAACTTTACTTCCACCTAATTTAGAAAAGGTTAAACGTGGCATTTTAGAACCTGAAGTCATTAACAAACTAGGAATTTCTTATTTTCTAGTATTAAAACAGCAGGTAAGAAAGGGACCTAGGTTAATATTCCTGTACCTGATCTCTTTCATTCGTTCCCTTTTGTTTAGGGTATGTCTGTTTATATTTTCAAAAAAAATACCTATATGCATTGAGTTTTCCTTATCAGTAAAACAACAAAAACTGTTAGCTCACAATTACATACATCTGTTATCTTACTTGTCCTTGAGTTTTCACACTTAAATGGACTACAACTTTGCAAAACCATAAGGGCTGGTGAAAGCTGTTGCTCACATCATTTGCAATTCTTGTTTTTCTAGCCATCATTATTTTTGAAGTGGGAACATAAATATTGCATTTGTTTGGGGTATATTACTTAAGCTAGTTTATTGAGACAGGGTCTTGCTGTACAGCCCAGGCTGACCATGAACTCTACCTGACTCTGCCTCTTAAGAGCTAGGATTACAAGCACGTACTATTATTATGATTGGCTAAGGTTTTGACACACATATCTGTTGTATGATGTTTAAATTAGGATAAGCATCTGTCTTCTCAACAGTGAAGACATTTAAAATCTCAGGTTTTAAAAAAATACTGTTTTACGCTGGGCGTGGTGGCGCACACCTTTAATCCTAGTGCTCCAGAGGCAGAGGCAGGGAGATCTTTGTGAGTTCAAGGCCAGCCTGGTCTACAGAGCGAGTTCCCAGACAGCTGGGGCTATAGGGAGACCCTGTCTCAAAAAGTCCAAAATAAGCCGGGCGTGGTGGCGCACGCCTTTAATCCTAGCACTTGGGAGGCAGAGGCAGGCGGATCTTTGTGAGTTCAAGGCCAGCCTGGTCTACAGAGTTAGTTCCAGGACAGCTGGGGCTACAGGGAGACCCTGTCTCAAAAAGACCAAAATAAATATACGTGTATATTTTATATATAGTTTTCATTTTATGTGTATGAGTGTATTGCTTGCATGTGCATCTGTGTTGTGCAGTGTCCATGGAGGCAGGAAGAGAGTGTAGGATCCCCTGGAACTGAAGTTACAGACAGTGTAAACTGCCAATGGGGGGTGCTGGGAATCGAACCCAGGTCCTCCGTAAGAGCAACCAGTGCTCTTAACCTCTGAGCCATTTCTCTAGCCCCAAATCTCAGCTTTTAACAAAGTGTGCACTGGCAGTGTCTACAGCTGCCCTGTAGTTTAGTTTAGTTTTGTTTTGTTTTTTGTTTTGTTTTTTGGTGTTTTCGAGACAGGGTCTCCCTGTAGCCCCAGCTGTCCTAGAACTCACTCTGTAGACCAGGCTGGTCTTGAACTCACAAAGATCTGCCCGCCTCTGCCTCCGAGTCCTAGGATTAAAGGCGTGCGCCACCACGCCCAGCGAGCCTTATAGTTTTTAACATAGGCAACATCTTTGTTTATTGTACTCTGTATTTTTTATTTGTGTCTTGGGTAAAGTAGCAAATTGCTAGGATTTTTGTTGGGATTAATAATCAGAAAAATATTTCCTCCCTTGCCTTAGAAAATTAACATACTCTTAAATTCAGAACTATGCTTTCGATGAGGCAATTTTGATGTTGATTTTTACTTGCTGTGCTCAGGACTGAACCAGCACCTCTGCACTCGACCACTGAGCTTCATCCATACACTAACTGAAGTAACCTAGAGTTGCAAGATATCATACATTGGTATATTTCTGTTTTTCCTGAGAGGACTTTGCTGCTTTCTGAATCCTAAACAAAAGTCCTGCGTGTCTTTTCTGTCTTTGTGTTTGTACCATTACTGTTTATTGAACATCCATGAAAGGGGAAGGACCAATACAGTGCTGGGTGACATAGTGATGACGGATGCTGCATGTGTTTCTGATGTTGGCTTTTGTAGTACCATTCTAATTTGTCTCTGTGACCTGTTTGCTCTGTTCTTTTGTCTTTTTTATTTGCTTCCAACTACAAATGCCACATGGTGGCACGCCTTTGAATTCCAGCACTCAGGTGGCAGAGCCAGGCGGATAGATCTCTGAGTTCAAGCCTGGTCTACATAATGAGTCCAGGCCATCTGGGGCAACAGGGACACCCTGTCTCAAAAAGACCTGCCTTAAAAAAAAAAAAAAAAAAAAAAAACCACCCAACTACAAATGTCAGTTGAAGCTTCACTTATGAGCCTCTTTTTTTTTTTCCTTTGGTCATCTTTAGACAGGGTCTCACTGTAGCCCCAGCTAGCCTGAACTCACAGCGATCCATGTGTTTCTGCCTCCCAAGTGCTGGGTTTAAAGGTATGCACCACTACTCCCCTGCCAGCATTCATCTGCATTGATTTCAGCTATCTCCAGTGAAATTTACAGAACTGTCCTTTTAATCCTAGTATTTCAGTGCTTACAGAAAATAGCCAGCTGTCCTAGTGCCAGATCTTTCAAAAGATTAATGATTATCTTTTTAAAGTGATTTCTCCTGGATGGAGAGATGGCCTAGTAGTTAAGGCCATTGGCTGCTTTTGCAGAGGACCTATGTCTGGTTCCCAACACCCACATGGCAACTAACAACCATCTGTAACTCTGGTTCCATGGGATCCAGTGCCCTGTTCTGGCCTCCATGGACATTGCATGACACAGGTGCACTTACATATATGCAGACAATACACTACACATAAAATAACAAATAAAATATTAAAAAATAACAGTAAAGTGATTTCTCATCCTGATGCACCTGCTGTGTCTTCAGAAATATTTGCTTGGTGCCTTGCTCATTCCAGACTTTGTACTTTGCCAACAGCATCACATCACCTGTAACAGCAGTCCTTGTCGGGCCTTCAAAGCCCAGTTCTCATGTTTGTCCTGTGCCTTTCTCCTTGGTTGACTCACATTTACTTACATTCTCATCAGTGAATCTTACTACTCAAATTCGTGAAGCACTCAGGCTACTGAATTTCTGGATGATAATAAAAGATAATGGGAGCTCTAGAAATGGCAAGGAGTAAAACTCATAAAACAGTTTCAGCTAAAACTTAAAAATTGTAATAGTAATAATTGACCTTAGGGGTTTGTTTTTTATATATCTGGTTGTCTAAGAAATTACTTAATCTCATAACAACATTGTAGAGTCTACAGAGACAAGAAGTGGTCTTTGACAAGGCGATAGAGGGTACCCTGGCTTTTTCCTTTTAATAGCTGTCTCTCCCATCTGTTCCTCCCCAGAGGCACCACTTTGACTTCTTTTGCCTCCTCTTACTTGATATTTTCTTTTGACTTTTTACTGTGAAAGATGAGAATTTAGTACTTCTTGTTCCTTTCATTCCATACACGAAAATAACTATTTCTATTCTTGCCCAATTTTCTGACAAAGAGTTTAATATTGATGTTTGGAGCAGAGTGTTTATTCAGTATTAGGGCACTGAGTGGTCCAAAGTATGGTCCAGAGAACCCATGGAGGTTCCTCAATGGGCCCATGAGATCTCAGATACTTGTTACAGTACTGAGGGTTTTTTTTTTCTTTAGAATTTTCTAGGTTATCAAAGCACTTTTCCAAAGTATGAAATAGTGCCCCTCATTAAATATGTAGTTAGGACAGCCAGAGCTACAGGGAGAACTTGTCTCAAAAAGATCCCCGCCCTCCCCCCCGCCCCAAAAAAGGAGTTATTTTTCATTAAAAACATATGTTAAGAATCAGATGTGGGGGCTGGAGAGATGGCCTAGCGGTTAAGAGCGCCGACCGCTCTTACAGAGGACCCGGGTTCGATCCCCAGCACCCACATGGCGGCCAAGAACCGTCTGAAACTCCAATTCCAGGAGAACTCCAGTTCCAGGGGAATCCGACACCCTCTTCTGACCTCCGCGGCATTGCACGACACGGGTGCACAAACTTGCATGCAGACAGTACATTCATACACATACGTAAATAAATAAAATTAATAAAAAAAAAAAAAGAATCAGGTGTGGCTGGGCGTGATGGCGCACACCTTTAATCCTAGCACTTGGGAGGCAGAGTCAGGTGTGATGCACAGCCTGTAATTGCAGCACTTGGGAGGTAGAAGCAGGAAGATTAGACAGATGGACAGATAGATGTTTCGCTGACATTTTTATTCAGTGGCACTGAACAAATAGTGCCTGATTTAGTTAGAAATAAACTCTACTGTATTTAAAAATATCATTAATTTATCATTTTTGAAGGGGTCTTTTTTTTGAGATGGGGTCTCCCTGTATCACAGCTGTCCTGGAACTCACTATGTAGACTAGGCTGGCCTTGAACTCACAGAGATCCGCTTGTCTCTGTCTCCTATTACCTATAATTTTTGTATAATTTTAATGTTTGTATTTATATTTAATTTTGAAATCTTGATAATTACACATTTTATTTATGATTTATAATTAACCATTTCTCTTTTTTTAATTTTATGTGTACAAGTGTATTGCCTGCCTATGTGTTAAGTGAACCCATACCGTGCAGTACCCATAGATGTGAGAAGGTGTCAGATCCCCTGGAACTGGAATTATAGATGGTCGTTAGCTGCTGTGTGGGTGCTGGGATTCAAACCCTGATCTTCTATAAGAATAGCCAATGCTCTTAATCACCGAGCCATTTCTTTACCTCCCATAATTAACCATTACTCTTTTTTTTTTTAATTTTTTAAAAATTTTATTTATTTTTTTATGTATATGAATGTACTGTCTGCATGTAGGTTTGTGCATCTGTGTCGTGCAATACCGCAGAGGTCAGAAGAGGGTGTTGGACTCCCTGGAACTGGAGTTAAAGACAGTTTTCAGTCACCATGCGAGTGCTGGGGATCAAACCTGGGTCCTCTGCAAGAGCAGTTGGCACTCTTAACTGCTAGGCCATCTCTCCAGCCCCAACCATTACTCTTGATACACATTTGTTTTTATTTATTATTGTGGGTGTGTGTACATGATGTGTGTACGTGATGTGTGTACGTGATGTGTGTACATGATGTGTGTACATGATGTGTTTATGAGTGAGTCTGCATGGTAGAGGTCAGTGGTCAACTTTTCAGGAATGGGTTCTTCCACTGTGGATTCTGGGAATCAAATTCAGGTCAGCAGGCTTGCACAGTAAGCATTTACCATTGAGACTCCCCTACTTTTAAATTTATGTATTTTTTGCAAAATTCAAATGATTAACTGTGCTTAATTTAAAAGATTCTTTTTAATTTCACTTGAAGTCTTGATTACTTTTTGCCTTTGAATGAACAGATCCTCTTTGGGTTTAAAGGAGTGTTGGATTTTTTGAGGCAGAGTCTCACTACAGTAGCATTGGCTGGCCTGGAACTCGCTCTGTGCTCCTCAAATTAAAATGACCCTCCTGCCTCTCTTTTCTGAGTGCTGGGATTACTGATCTGTGTCACTACCCAGTTTATTTTTTAATTTGTTATATAAAGTTGAAAATAACTGTTTTCCTTGTTTCATGTGGCAGGCTGTGATTTAGAAGTATCTCATATTAATATTTGAATATTTAAGCCTATTAACACTCAACCTGGTCAGCGGGGATTCTGTCTAACTGTATTCTCAGGAGAAACAGGCTTAGATTTCCTGACATCCCATCTCGAGTATTTATTTGTTCATCTATTCGATCATAGAACAAAGGTAGAGACAGATTGTTTTTAAAATATAAAACAACCTCTGCTGACTGATTGGCCTTGGGTAGGCATTCGCTTCGGTGTCTTGTATTTTCCAGCACCTAGCCCTGAATTATACTTCAGGTCAGTGACTAAGTCATTCCAAAATTTTTAGGGAACAGCAAAGCCAGGTTGTATACGCTGGATTTAACTAAAATAAGATGTCAGGATTGCTCAGAAATACAGAAATTAAATACATGGAATGGAGACTGCAGGTTAGTGTTAAGATAAACTTCAATTAACAATTTTATGCAGCAGTTTAGGATTTGCCAGGGACTTTACTGTGTAGTTCACTTAAACCTAATGTTTGTCTCTGAGCTAGATAGATACAAACCACATTTTATAGGTCAGGATCTTAAGCTTTGAAATGGCACTTTTACTGTATTAAAAAAAAAACCCTGTTTCTTTAGGACTTGAAAGTAGTTGCCTTTCTGCTAGGAGAGTGTAACAACATGCATTCTAAAAGCTTTGACCATCATGCCCCAAATCACTAGACGAGATAGAATGCTCATTCTGCTTAGAGAACATGTAACTTTTGTGACATAGACAACAATTTGAATAAACATTTTTTTTGCTTAAGGAAATATTTCAAACTCTTAAAAACTTTCAGGTACATTGTTTCCTGACCTTAGTACTACAAACAGAATATTTACTTCCCACCTGAGTAAAAGATACTGATATGCCAACATACAATTGGAATCTCTCAGTGTGGTGCTGTAGAGGACATAGTAATAGCATATCACTGATTCTGACAGCAGTGGCGTTGGGGGAGAGTACCGTCACAGAAGACTTGCAGCCCCCAATTAAACATCAAAGCTCATTGTGATGATTTTATTTGATTTTTCTTTTTAATTGTCTCCTATCTGCTCACAGGTTTGTAAAAGAATGGATTTGGTCTGTCAGAGAATGTTGAATCAAGGATTTCTGAAAGTGGAGAGGTACCATAATCTATGTCAGAAACAAGTCAAAGCACAACTTCCAAGGTATGTCCTAACTAGCAGTGCCATTCATTTGCATGGCGGGGGTGGTGGTGGTGGTATTTTTGTCCCACCTGGCCTGGAGCTCACTCTGTAGACCAGGCTGGCCTTGAACTTACAGAGATGTGCCTGCCTCTGCCTCCCTACCTCTGCCTCCCTCCCAAGTGCTGAGATTAAAGGCTTGCGTCACCATGCCCGGTTTGTCTTTTTTTTTAAGCTTAGGTATTTCATGTTACATGGTACCAAGTTTTGTTGTCAACCTGCTCATACTTGATGTTTGTGTGGCGAGTTCTGTTGGCAGTTGTAGCCAAGTCAGTTGGTGAAAGATGACATGAACTCGCTCTGAAGACCAGGCTGGCCTTGAACTCACAAAGATCCGCCTGCCTCTGCCTCCCGAATGCTAGGATTAAAGGCATGCGCCACCACGCCCGGCTATTTTTTTTTTTTTTAAGGGAGAAAATGTCTCAACCAAAATGAAAGACTAGAGACAGAAAAGAAGTGAGGGAGGTGGGGAAAAATCAAAGGCCTGAAGAAATAGAAGGGCATTGCATGTTTGTGGCCTGGAAGATTTTATACTGTTAGAGTGGCAGTGCTCCTCCAGTTTATGTACACAGTGCAGTGCTAGCCAGTCTCGGCTGTTTTCTTCTTAGGACTTGACAGGCTGGTCCTCACATTCTTGTGGAAATGTAAGAGACCTAGAAGAACTAGCACAATTTTGAGTAGAAGACTAATACTCCTCGATGTCAAAGCTTACTATTAAGCTGCAATAATTGGATCAGGATGGTACAGGCATAGTGATAGACCAACACATAAATCAGTGAAATAAGATAGAATATCTAGAAAATAAACCCTATATATTTAATTAGTTGGTTTTCCATCAGGATACCAGTTGAGAAAGGAATGATGTTTTAAGATTTGGGACAGGTGGGAGGGGCAAGATTGCTTAGCCAGTAAGGGCACTTGCCACCAAGTCTGACGACCTGAGTTCTGTCCCCCCAAAACCCACATGGTAGAAAGAGCTGCCCCCCACAAAGTTGTCCCATGACCTCCACATACACATGCACAAAATAAATAAATATTAAAAATGGGGGCTAGAACAAAGAATTCTGTAAAAGAAGCTGGGCCCCTACCATACCCTATACAAAAGGACAGTAGACTTAATTGTAAATGTTAGCATTATAAACCCTTAGAAGAATACATGATTTTATGAACTTGCATTAGGCAGTGATTTCTTGTTTTGGGGGTGGGGGGTTTAGGGTGCGGCAGTGATTTCTTACATAAAGAAAATAATGGAGGGGCTGGAGAGATGGCCTACCGGTTAAGAGCGCCGACCGCTCTTGCAGAGGACCCGGGTTCGATCCCCAGCACCCACATGGCGGCTGAGAACTGTCTGAAACTCCAATTCCAGGAGAACTCCAGCTCCAGGGGAATCCAACACCCACTTCTGACCTCCGCGGCATTGCACGACACGGGTGCACAGACTTGCATGCAGACAGTACATTCGTACACATACAGAAATAAATAAAAATTTAAAAAAAAAAAGAAAATAATGGGCTAGGCATGGTGGTGCATGCCTTTAATCCCAGCGCTCAGGAGGCAGAAGCAAGTGGATCTCTGTGAGTTTGAGGCCAGCCTGGTCTACATAGTGAGTTCCAGGCCAGCTGAAGCTCCAGGGAGACCCTGACTCAAAAATAAAAAAAAAAAAAAAAAAAAAAGTAATGACTTATATGAGTTACTATTAAAGATTGAAGGTGATAAATTTTATGGGGGAAAAAGTCTCTTGTCTGTGTGTCCATATTTAATTCATCTTTTGTCTGTTTTCTCAGATTCTTAAAACCAAGAAGCTTGATAAAGCCAACAAAACAAATACGTTTCTTTGTATGTAAGATGTGTTAGGAATCAAATGCAGTGCGTCATGCACACTGGGCAGGTAGTCTACCCATGAGCTAGCTACCTGGCCACTTTTTAAGATGAAGTGGGTTTTGTTGTTGTTGTTGTTGTTTTGTTTGTTTTTGGTCTTTTTTGAGACAGGGCCTACCTGTAGCCCCAGCTGGCCTGGAACTCACAGAGATCCGCCTGCTTCCTGAGTGCTAGGATTAAAGCCATGAGCCACCACACTCGGCAGATGAAGTGGTTTTTAAGCAAACATTTTATTAATGAGTATTGGTTCTTAAAGATGTCTGAGCACAGTGACTGATTCCTCCTACCTGTAGCCCCAGCTGGCCTGGAACTCACAGAGATCTGCCTGCTTCCCGAGTGTTAGGATTAAAGCCATGAGCCACCACACTCGGCAGGTGAAGTGGTTTTTAAGCAAACATTTTATTAAGTATTGGTTCTTAAAGATGTCTGAGCTCAGTGACTGATTCCTCATTACCGTTATGATGACCCCATTGTAGATGTCTGAATTAGCACGTATCTGTTTGAAGATGGCATTTTACTCCACTGCCATCATGGTTACCATTTACTTCTATTTTAGGAGGGAGTCAGAAAGGAGAAACCATTCTTTGGCTCGTCATGCTGACATCCTTGCTGCAGTAGAAACGAGGCTGTCATTGTTAAATATGACTTTCATGAAGTATGTGGATTCCAATCTCTGCTGCTTCATCCCGGGAAAGGTAAGCCAGAGCTGCTTGTGTGAACTTTAAATTGTTAAAACTTCAAAGTGAATTTTTTTTCTTATTTTTGAGACAGGGTCTCCCAGTTCCAGCTGGCCTGGAACTTACTATGTAGACGAGGATGGCCTGGAACTCACAAGATATCCACCTGCCTCTGCCTCCTGAGTGCTGAGATTAAAGGCTTGCCCCACCATGCCTGACTTTCAAAGTATTTCTTAGACTTACCACATGCTTTCAACATAAAAGAATGTACCATTTAATTTTGACATGCCCAACTAAGAACACTATGTTTGCTGTCCTTCATTGTATCCAACCCCTGAGGTAACTTACAGAGAGAAGAGAGGTCTATTCTGACTCATAAATTTCTGTTTTCTGTCCATGGTTTTGGGCCCTGACAGCATAGTGTAGCCTGGTGGGAGCATAGACAGTGGAGGCCATAGAAGCCAGGAAGCAGAGAGACTGGAAGTGGATCTCACTGACCCCTCCAAGGGTGACCCTAGTGACCTGGCTCCTTCCTACTAGCCCCCCCACCACTTGTAAGTGGCACTTACCTGGGAACCACACTTTTAGTGCATGGGCTTTGGGGGGACACTCCCGGTCCAAACTGTAAAAAACATTGTAAATAATCTTCATTTTTCTCAATTTATATCTTGATTTAGCATATGATTTCTTGTCTCCAAGATTATTACATCCCTAGGTTATAAAAGTTCAGGAGCTTTGTTTCATAAAATTAATATTTTTGTGGTTTTTATATCATTGTTATATCCATTTTGCTAAAATTGAGGTATACAGTCAGCATTTAGTAAGTTGCTTAGTGAATCTGCTGGAATTTAAAGAACGCTACCAGATAACCACGGTTTGCCAACTTCGTGCTATGTTACCTAGGGTAAGGATCAGCACAAGCTAGAGAGTAAGTATGTTTGGCTCTGTGACCAGGTGGTTTTTGCCATAAGTCTTCAACTCTAGCACACTGCGTAAATGAATGGATATGCCTGTGGACAAACCAAACAGGCTGTAGTTGGCCAGCCCTGATCAGGAAATTGAGAACTGGCATTCATCTTCTCTCCAAACCAAGACATCACCTTCTGTATACATTTCTCACATCTTTATTCTGCCAGATGAAAGGAAGCACTTTTGCTAAGCTTATGTCTGCAACAGTTCTCGCATGCTGCTGTGTGCTGTGTGCTGAGTGCTGGCAGTGGGCACTTAACTCTTTTGGAACTGCAGCAGTGAAACCCAGCAGGGGTACTCGTACCCTGCTCTTAAGCCCGGTGGTTTTAAGTGCAATTCAGTTGCCCTCAGAGCTAGGGTCGGCCAACTGTGAACCATGGTGTAAGGTCAGTTCTTGTGAGGAATGACATTCAATTTAAGTTTATATAATGTTTCTAGACTATCCTGCCTTTATTTCTTTTAAGTTTGATTTTATTATGAAGATGCTTTTAAAAGACAAGAGAAGTTGAGAACATTTCTTCCCTTACTATGATTGGTCCAAATTAAATTAAATTAAATTAAAGGAACAGGCCCTGAAAATAAAGGAGAATTGGCCTTAATGTGTATGTGTGGCTGTGTGACTGAATGTCACTGTGTAGGAGTGCCTGCAGAGACCAGAAGAGAGCGTCGGATCCCTTGGAGCTGGAGTTAGAGGTGGTTGTGAGCTTGAACCCAAATTCAGGTCCTCTGGAAGGGCAGAAAATGCTCCTAACTGCTGAGCCATCTCTCCAACTGCTATTATTATGTTGAATTTTTAGTCCTCTCCTGCTCCAACCATCTTATGGAATTAGAAAGTTCTGTTCTGATCTGCTTTTTATATGCTATGCTCTTTTTTAAAAAACGTTTTTATGCGTACGTGTATACTGTCTGCATATAGGTAGGTGTACTTGTGTCATGCAGTACCTGCAGAGGTCAGAAGAGGGCATTGGATCCCCTGAAGGTGGAGATGGATGATTGTTGGCCTCCATGTGGGTGCTGGGAACTGAACCTAGGTCCTCTGCAAGAGCAGTCAGTACTTTTAACCCCTGAGCCATCTCTTAACCCCATGCTGTGGTCTAAAGGAAATAACAAAGAATCTTCAGAATAAAACAGGGTGAAAAATTGAAGAGCCTGTGTAAGTATAGAAACTTCGTTTCTGGGCTGGAGATGGCTCACACAGAGGACCCAGGTTCAATTCTAGCACCAACATGGCGGCTAGAACCATCTTTAAGCCTGATGTGGTGGTGCATGCCTTTAATCCCAGCGCTTGGGAGGCAGAGGCAGGTGGATCTCTGTGAGTTCAAGGCCAGTCTGGTCTACGGGGCTGGTTCCAGGCCAGCTAGGACTAAAAGGGAAACCCTGTCTCAAAAACAAAAAAAGAAAAGAAAACTTAGTTTCTAATTTCTAATTACAAAAGAAATGAGAAAGTCTATAATTCAGATAAACAATGCCATATAAGGAATATTCAGAATAATTTTGAATACAAAAGACTTTTTAAAGTTTTTGAAGAATTGGAAGGGTGAAGTTGATTTAGGGAACTCCCAGGTAGAACGCCGAAGACGGAGAAAAGGACACTTGATGGGAGCTGACCGCAGATTGTAACGCACACATTTTTATCCACAAAGCCTGAAGGATCAATGGCAGTATGTGACTTTTCTGATTTATCAACAATGAGTTACAGTTATGAACTGACCATAACTGTAATTCATTGTTGATAAATAATCATTTCACTGTATTGTGATTAATTCTTTTGAAGAATATGGATTTATGAAAAAGATTAATTCTACACTGTTTTTAAGAACATACTTTAGAGCTCAGTGGATGAACTGGCATTGAGGAATGGCTGGGGAGTTTAATTTGGCCCAGTAGGCCCTAACACAAATGACAAAATGTATGAGCTCTGGGGGGAGAGGGTGGGGGCTATGGGAGCGTGCTGGTAGAGAGGGGCTACAAAGGTGATTAAGACTGATGGAGACGTTATATATGAAATACACAAAATTTCAATTAAAAATATTAAGTGAAAAAAACATAAATTACAATAAATGCCTGGTAGACAGTAATATCTCACAGATGTTGATTTCTTGTCAGCAATCTGCCCTAGCTCTGCTCTGTTCTCGTATTCCATTCATTTGTTCGAAACATTCATTCATGTTTTAGAAATAGGATCTCAGCTGGGTGTGGTGGCGCATTCCTTTAATCCTAGCACTTGGGAGGCAGAGGCAGGCGAATCTTTGTTAAGTTCAAGGCCTGCCTGGTCTACACAGTGAGTTCCAAGACAGCTGGGGCTACAGGGAGACCCTGTCTCGAAAAGACCAAAAAAAAAAAAAAAAAAAGGAAGAAAGAAACAGGATCTCTCTGTGAAGCCAAGGCTGACCTTGAACTCCTGGCCTTCCTGCCTTCATCTCTTCACCGTGGGAATTATAGGCATGGGCCACCACACCTGACTGCATTCTTTCTTTAACCAATATTCCCTTATCCTTCTTTCTTCTCTACTCATTTGTCATTGTGTGTCCCTCATTAGACCTGCCCAGTTCTCTCAAACTTCTAATCTCTGCTTTCTGTATTCCCACATAGCACTTTATTTGTACATTGAACTAAGTCTGACTTAATGCTTTGCTATTTATGAGTCATTCTCAGAGTTATTATTGAGTAGAATTTGTGTCTTTTCATACCTGATTAAAGTAAACATTCCTGATCTAGTCCAAATATACTGCAAATTTTCTACACATATTTACATGCAAATATATACTATCTAAAATTTGAACCTTATTCTTTTTTTTTTTTTTTTTTTGTGTGTGT
>VZQC01002449.1:499338-516382 GCA_009823505.1 Rhizomys pruinosus
AAAAAAAAAAAAAAAAGTATATTGGATCCTAGTTTGATCCTATTATTTTCTATATATGTCATGCAAAATATAACTTGTTTGAAGCCTTTGAGCTCCTTGAACAAGCTTAAGTTGGTCTCACCTTGTAGCCGTTGCTGTTACTATTCCTCCCTGAATTGTTTTCTCCTCATATTTTCAAGTAACCAATTCTATCTCCTCATTCATTCTTAAATGTTTGAAATAAACTTACTAATCACTTCCTTCTCCCCTCTTTTTTTCCTATATGACATTATTTTAAATTACTTTATTATTTTTTTTTTCACTTAAACCTCATGAATATTAGTCTTGTCTCTGTTCATTGATTTTTTTTCACTCCAGTGCTTTGGAATATCACAAATACATAGGAAGGCCTCAACAAATACTTAATTTTATGATGTCAGGCTATGTTCACATAATTATGCCCCAGAGAAGGAATCAATTTTATCTTTTTTTCTGTAATACATATACATACTGGTTTTCTAGGATGATGATTGAATTAAAAATAGTAATTTGTTTTAAAGTGAGTTCCTTACAGAGCAGTAATGTCAGAAATAAATGTCGATTCACTGTTAGTACCTAGGTTGGGCCTTGGCAATCTCAGTCCCTCTTGTTCTGTTTACCACTGAACAGCAGCTTGTTTCCTGTACTCCTGACAAGTGTCACCTGACTGTCCCGTGTAATTCAAAACAGCATCTCCTATTAAGTCTGCCTGCATGCTCCTCCTCAGCTCTTGTCAGTTCCTGTTCCATCCTGTGCCCACAAATCTGTCCTTCAGTGAAGTCTTGGCTTTATGAAAAGAATAATTCCTAACAGTTTGATTTTTGCTCACATTTACTGGGCAGGTGTCCTTCTAGATCCTCACCCTGGAACTGTAGTTCTAGGTGGTTGTCAGCCACCACGTGGGTGCTGGAAACCAAACTCAGGTCCTCTCCAAGAGCAGCCAGCATTCTTAACCTCTGAGCCCCCAGGAGCTATATTTTAATATGTTCTGACCCCATTGTTTCAGCCCAGTAACGTGGTACTGTAAGGGTGCTTACGCCTTTAATCCCAGCACTCGGGAGGCAGAGGCAGGTGGACCTTTAGGAGTTCAAGGCCAGCCTGGTCTACATAGTGAGCTACAGGCCAGTTGGGACTGAAGGGAGACCCTGCCTCAAAAAGACCAAAGGGAAAAAAAAAACCAAAAAAAAAACAAAAAAAAAACCTCTTAGCCATAAAGTATTGTAATAAGCCTGTGCTGCAGATATCCATCACCCAGGGCTAGTATGTGAGTTAAAATGCTCTTAGGTCTTTAGGCAATTATAAGACAAGTAATTCCTTTGCCATTTAGCTAATTTCCTTTTTGAAAAATTTAAAGTGCTGGAGGCTGGGGAGATGGCTTAGTGGTTAAGAGCACTGGCTGCTCTTGCAGTGGACCTGAGTTCCCAGCACCTGCATGGTGGCTAACCACCACCTATAACTCCAGTTCCATGAGATCAGAGGCCCTCTTCTGACCTCTGTGGGCATTCCATGAAATAGGTACTCTTACTTACATGCAGGCAATACACTCATACACACTATGTAGACTAGGCTGGCTTTGAACTCACAGAAATCCCCGTTTCTGCCTCCCAAGTGCTGGGATTAAAGGCGTGCACTACCACGCCCAGCTGTAAAATAAAATTTTCAAGTGCTAATGAGAATTAATTATTCCAGGTGATTGATGAGATTTACCGTGTATTGAGATACGTCAATTCTACCAGAGCCCCACAGCGAGCTCACGAGGTACTGCAAGAGTTGAGGGATATTTCCTCCATGGCAATGGAATACTTTGATGAGAAGATTGTTCCAGTTCTGAAGAGGAAATTGCCAGGATCAGATGTGTCTGGAAGACTCATGGGCTCGCCTCCAGGTAGCTTTTGTTTTGTTTTGTTTTGTTGGCAGGATGTACATGTAGCTCAAGCTGGCCTTACATTCCCTGTGTACCCCATGTTGGCCCCAAACTCACAGTGATCCTTCTGCTTAGCCCCCTGAATGCTGGGAATATAGTGTGTACCACTGCCACATCTAGCTCTCCTCCAGGTATGTCTTGATTATATCTGCAGTTTATAATAATCTTTTTTTTTTTTTTTCTTTTTACCATGGTTGGTTGGTTGGTTGGTTGGTTGGTTGGTTGGTGGCTTAGGGTTAAGGATTGAACCCAGAGCTTTGCACACGCTGAGCCCATGTTCTACCACAAGGCTCCAGCTCCTGCTTCTGGTGTTTTGATTAAATTATGCTCTGTAGAGCCATTTCATGGCTAAGATTTTGCATGTATCCACAACTGTTGACTTACAATGAATTTTGTTAAACTGGCATTGTATTGTAATAAGCCCAAAAGTATGTGCTGCAGATGGTAATATTACTGATTTCTAGTGCATGAATTCAAATACTCCTATGGGTCTTTACAAAAACTGTTAAGACAGGTTATTTATATATACACACACTTTCAGGGGAGTGTTTCCTTATTTTCCATTTTTAAAAGCAGAAGTATGCCCTAAAATACTTCACAGAAATACTCTAGTGAATTATTTCTGCTAATTTAAAAGGCAGGTTCCATAAGGGTATTTTGACCCTATCACTTTTCTGGTGGCTGTTTTGCTCAAGATAGAACCCAGAGATTTGTGTCCTTAATCTACTGAAAGACTAAATCATAGTATTAACTCTTGGTGAGTTTTTACTAGCCAGGCCTTATACATACTTATTTTAGAGACAGATATTTTAGTTAAGCTCTTTGCTTTTTTCAGATTAGTTAGCTCCCTGAAGTACTCAGTGTTATTTAATAATAAAGACTGTGGCAGCTCAGCATTAACGTGTGTTGTTAAGTTCCTGTTGGTACATAACACTGTACTGAGTCCAAAAGAAACCAAACGGACATGATATATGTGCTGGGGATCTTGCTGTTTCAAAAGGCAAGACCTACCCAGAATAAAAGTTATTTTAGGCAAGAGAAATATGTTAAGGCAGCTTCCAACTGCCTGCCAAATATGGCAAAGACAGAATCTTAAGGAAGTTAAAGGTCAGTATTGATTGGCCTGATTGAGATGTCACTAGAGGTAAGAACTGACCTGGATACTGGGTTAAGAGTAGAATTTAGGGGGCTGGGGAGATGGCCTAGCGGTTAAGAGCACCGACCGCTCTTACAGAGGACCCGGGTTCGATCCCCAGTACCCACATGGTGGCCGAGAACTGTCCGGAACTCCAATTCCAGGAGAACTCCAGTTCCAGGGGAATCCGACACCCTCTTCTGACCTCCGCGGCATTGCACGACACGGGTGCACAAATCTGCATGCAGACAGTACATTCATACACATACAGAAATTTAAAAAAAAAAGTAGAATTTAGAATATATCTCAGACAACAGAAGTGTTGTGGTTACTTAGATGCACTAGGGTAAAATTACTGATTGGTTTAAGAAAGGAATAGATGGGGCTGGAGAGATGGCCTAGCGGTTAAGAGCGCCGACCGCTCTTGCAGAGGACCTGGGTTCGATCCCCAGCACCCACATGGCAGCCGAGAACCGTCTGAAACTCCAGGTCCAGGAGAACTCCAGTTCCAGGGGAATCCGACACCCTCTCTGACCTCCGCGGCATTGCACGACACGGGTGCACAGACTTGCATGCAGACAGTACATTCATACACATACAGAAATAAATAAAATAAAAAAAAAAAAAAAAAAAAAAGAAAGAAAGAAAGGAATAGATCATCTGGTTCTTCAAGAAAATCTTCCCAGGGCTGGAGAGATGTCTTAGCGGTTAAGAGCACTGGGGGTTCTTGCAGAGGACCCAGGTTCAGTTCCCAGCGCCCACATGGCAGCTTATAAGCATCCATTACTCCAGTTTCAAGGGATCCAATGCCCCTTGCTTCTGGCCTCCACAGGCATTGCACAACGTGGGCACTCTTACATACATGCAGGTGAAACACTCATACACATAATATAAAAGTTAAGTAAGTTTTAAATTTTCCAAAAAGGAAAAGAAAACCTTTTGGAGACAAGGTTAAAAAAAAAAAAAGCTGAGCATGGTGGCCATGCCTTTACTCCCAGCACTTGGGAGGCAGAGGCAGGCAGATCTCTGAGATCAAGGCCAGCTTGGTCTACATAGTGAGTTCCAGGGCAGCTGGGGCTAAAGGGAGACCCTGTCTCAAAAGACAAAAAAAAATAATAATAATAACTAAAACTAGGTCATTAGTTTAAAATAGTGAATTTTTTTACTCATAGCATATTCCAGTTATTCCTAAAAGAAAATAGTTCCAAAACCTTCCTGCACCATGCCAGAAATTCTGCCTAGTCATCATGTGTCTTGTAACCCACTATGGAGTCCCTGCTGTTTGGCTCATTTGAAGTCTTTGCATTTAACTGAGTTACTTTTACTGAGTGGACTTAGGAATTTATATTCTTAAGGGTCTGTAATGCTAACCCAGACATTGTATTTGTTTATGTAAAAATCAGGTAGAAAATAATTGTTTTCTATTTTACTATTTTACTATTTTTAATTCCTGATATTTGCCGGGCATGGTGGCGCACGCCTTTAATCCTAGCACTTGGGAGGCAGAGGCAAGCGGATCTTTGTGAGTTCAAAGCCAGCCTAGTCTACAGAGTGAGTTCCAGGATAGCTGGGGCTACAGGGAGACCCCTGTCGTCATAAGACAAAAAAAAAAAAAAAAAAATTCCTTATATTAGCTAAAATGAATCCAAGTGTGTATGTTGAATCTCTTCTCCATTTGCTGCCACGTGTGCAGGAGAAGGATAATTGAAACTCATTATAGCTAAAACAGTTTAATCCATTAGACCAAATAGATTGTAAAGAAGAATTCTCAGGAGTGTGAGGAATGGCGTTTTCCACTCTCAAGTAAACTGGAGTGTTACCAGGAAGGAAACAGGAATGACTGACACTGACCCTTTTAAACTATTTTTCCACAGTTCCAGGACCATCTGCAGCCCTAACAACAATGCAGCTCTTCTCCAAGCAAAACCCTTCACGACAAGAGGTTACCAAACTCCAGCAGCAGGTTAAAACCAATGGTGCTGGCGTGACTGTCCTCAGGCGGGAAATTTCTGAGCTTCGCACCAAAGTGCAAGAACAACAGAAACAACTTCAAGACCAAGACCAGAAACTGCTAGAGCAGACCCAGATTATAGGTGAACAGAACGCACGGTTGGCAGAGCTGGAACGGAAGCTCCGAGAAGTAATGGAAAGTGCAGTAGGATCCTCCTCAGGGGCTGGGCAGAACGAGGAGTCGCCTCGGAAACGAAGGAAGGCAACAGAAGCCATAGACTCTCTTAGGAAATCGAAACGTCTTCGGAATAGAAAGTAAAGTGGAGTGTGTGCAGTTCTAGCTGCAGAGGAAGCTTAAGCAATTATGCATATCAGGATACTGGGAGCACGCGGTGTCCCTAGGCTTCAAGGCTCTCCCAGCACAACCTCACCTGAACTTAGGGTTGGACATTATTTTCTCGCTTCTCCTGGTGGAACTGATGCACAGAATCTTTTTACTTTGCAATAGATTTGTACTAACCAGACCTGTTCTGTCATGTTTTGGGGAGCTTTTTTTTTTTTTCCTGTGCAGACAATGTTTTAAGTTTGTTTCTGCATATATGCACATTGCATACAGATCTTAAACCCAGTCTTGACAGACTAGAAGTTAAGTTCAATACATAAAATGTCCTGTTCACTTGAAAGAAAAAAATCTACTTTTTAAATGGACACTATCTTGTTTTAAAAAAAAAAAGTTGACTTTTTGTTATAAGTGACCTTTGTCTGGAATGTCTGAAAAGTAGTTCATGCTTTTTGTTATTGAAGTCATGGGTAACGGAAAGGACGTCCATAGCATTGACTGTAGAAGGCACCTCTGCAGTATTGACTATATATTTTTATAAACTACTGGTGAGAGGTGTATCCAGTTGTTATATACATGTTTTCAGTTTTCTTTGGGGCCATGTCCTACATTTGCATGGATGGATGCATGCACTGCCTAGTCAGCTCACTTAAAAGCTCTTGCACTGGTATTGATCTTGAACCTCTACACTTCTCCACTTCACAGAGCAACGTCTCCTTTGATCTAAGCGCTTCACATCTTCCACCACAACAGCTTGCCTCTAGGGGGAGGATTGTTAGTCCATTTGTCCTCCAGCTTTACAGGAACAAGAGACTGTTAAAGCCCATTGCTTTATTACTTCTCTGTAGGGTTCAGGTACACTGGTAAGGCAGAACCCCAAATCCAAGGCTCTTTCTATTGAGATCAGACCTCTGGGAGCTAGTGACGATCCTGACTCCTCACTGTGTGTTCATGGATCAGCTGTGACTGAATAGGGAGCCCAACTTGGTGGATGTAGTTTTGTCACTGATGGGAAGTTCATTGAAGAAAACTGTACCATAGGAAAGTTTGGTCATTTTGTTTCTGGGGGATGACCTGAGGAAAGCTTTCTAATATTCTCAAGCTCTCCTTAGAACTTTAAACAAAAGCTTTAATTTTGTTTGCACTCCTGTTTTGAGCTTGTAACTGGAAAAGCATGTCTTGCACTGTTCACCCTCCTGAGTGGTCACTTTAACAACCTCCAAATTGTGTACAGCGCTTCTTTCCCCAGCTGTGTATTCTGGAAACATCAACTATCACTGTCCTAGTTTTATTTTATTGTACTAAATTATGTAGTTACTTGTTAAGTTCTTTTAAGCATCTGTTGCCTTAGGCTTCGGTTATTTAAAGTAAATATAGGCATAATATGGTAAAAACTCTCCCTTTCCAGGTGGAAGTTGGCACCTGTATAAAACTAAATACCATAGTTGGATAAAAGCACAAGGTTGTCACCTTTCTTATCCGTCCAACATGATATGGTTATGTGTCCTTTAGGTTATCTTACCAAATGAAGCTCTCCTATCATTTTTAGTATTGTCCTTTCATAATATCATCTTAGATTTTGTTTAATTCTCTAACTTTGAACATCCATTTACAATGTAGTGTGTTTTCAATGAGAAACCATAAAGTGGCATCCGAGTGTTTCATGGTTTATTGGGAAGGGAATTTTAAAATAAAGTTTCCTAAAAATATTTGTCAGCCAAGGTCATCCATAAAGGCCCCTGTCTGGAACTCATTTTCTCAGCAGGTCTCACTTTCATAATCATAGGATTTAGCCATATTGCCATAACTTTGGAGGAGGCCTGCTGCAGTACTCACAGCTTAACTGTATCAGTCTGCTTTCCTGCTAGTCAGGAGACTCTTTGAAGTATCAGAGTGCAGGTTTACAAAGCATGATCCTTATGCATCAAAGAAATAAGCCTCAGATTATTTCAATAATGATTAAGTGGTTCTTGAATTTCTTAAACTACATCTAATTAGCTTAGATGTGATCTATAGTCTTCCATTTAATAACTCGAGTGTAAGGCTTTCATAATGAGCATTCACTCAATAAGAAGGCACATTTCCTGTTCCCAGATCAAGACTACATCACATACCTAGAGTCCATGCCCATCAGATTGAGTTGCACTTACAGTTCATGAGTGTCCATAACCAGGAGATTAAAGCACTACAGGTCACTGGTTTTAAGCCTTACTTGGGGTAGCTAGCACACGTTAGGATATTGCCTTCACCATTTATTAGATACTAGAGAGCTGTAATACTTGCTTTCAGATAGCATAGTGCTAGAAATCATAACTTATTTTGGTCATCTAAAATTGACATGAGAAAATTACAAATCAGTCGCCTGAGAGAGAATTCTTGCATTTTATGGCAGCAGTATAAATGCTGAGGGTTGTTGTAGTACATTTCATGAAGTATTTCTACCATCTTTGTTGACCTTTTTCAGAGATTTCTCCAGTTAAACGGGTTGTTCCCATGCATACGTTTATCTATTGTACAACACTACACACAGGTACACATGTGAAGAGACAGGTGAGCAGTGAGGACACTGACCCTTATCCCTGGGTCCTCTGCTTACCTCCCGCATGGGCTCTTCCTGCTTGGTTTTCACCCATCCTGCGGTTATAGAACCTGTTGTCCTTCAAACTTCTCTTTTGGTGTACAGAGCCTGGAAATAATGGAGGCAAATGCAAATATATTCAGAGTAACTCTACTGTTTCAAAGACTGTTGGGGTGCCATCAGGTCTAAAGCCACTGATTTGGAAGCAACTTTTTTTTGTAACACATGTTTTTGGAGTACTGAACTTTACAGGGGCTTGCCTTAATCTCTACTTAGTGGTTTCAAGATGTATGCGCTGATAATTGTGTGTTAAAATGTTAAAATATTCTATGTAGCCCCAAGAGTGGGTAAAGCAGAGTTTAAATAATGCCTAAATAAATAAACTGAAAGGTGTCACTACAGCTGGATTTTTGAGAGAGAATGGACATATAAAACCTAGGCTATGCGTCATAAACAAAAATAGTGGCACCTTGGGATTGCACTATTTTATGCATTATTTTATATGCCATTTCATAGCCTGCACTTTAATCTCCAAAGAAATGATGTGTGGTGTCCCCATTGTTAAATAAATAAACGTTTTCCTAAGACAGGGCACTTAATTCTATTTTACTATGCTGAGTGAGTTTCTTGGAGGTGGACTCTTCTGAGTTCTCTGCTTCCTTAGCCATATTTTCTAGGATCTGAGAACTCCCTGTTCTGTCCATTTCCAACAGTAGATAATTTTAATTTAATGTAATGTAAATCTCGGTGGTCAACACAGTCTTCGGCCCTCTCCTGGTGGTGAGTACCCATCTGTTACACATAACAAACCCTCTAAAAATACACTCTTTAAGATTTGAAAGTGGTGATATGGACCTGGAAGGAAGCCCACTAAACAAAGGAGCTGATTGGAAACAGGCAATTCTAACAGGAAGCCGGATTTACCAGCTAATGCTTTGACTTGGGATCTGCGAGGATTTCTTTACCTTTACACAAAAGATTATGTTAAAACCACGTGAACTTATAGCCTGCCATCTGCAAGAAACTTCAACAAACGCTAAAACTACAGTCTGACACTAGAAGCTGCTAATAGAGCTTTGCAGCCTACCTTGTGCTCACTCCGAATAGCAATATATTTACACGGATGATAACTGGCAGGCTTGAGTAACGTTGACCTTTTGAAATTTCCTAAGAATCTTGGTTACATTTCTGAAGTCCGAACATGAGATCCACTTCTTCCCCATGGTGTTGGTAGAAAGCCTATTATCTATCTGGTCTATTGCCAAAGTCCAGTGGTCCATACACAAAACTCAAAAAGTTAGGAAGTGTATTAAATTCCTTTATGTGGTACCATGTCTGTTTACTGATGCTTATGAGCAACAATAAATCACTAGTTTACCATGTGCAATTCTCATTGTTATAACCTGATCAATTATTGGAAAGTGAAAAGCACCTCCCGGTCACACAACAGGGTACAGAAATAAATGTGTTGTTACCAGTGCTGCTTGGTTTTTGTATTTCATGTGCCAGGGTTTGCTGCTCCATCACAGACAAATGCCTTGTTAGTAGCTGCTGTCTGTGTTTCTGCATCACTCTGTTCCCTCCTCACAGCCACATGAACAGAGCAAGCCTGACTCCACTCGGGATAGTTGAGCTCCGGTAAGCCAACGGGTCCACAGCATTAGACAAGGAAGTAATATCAATGGGAGCTGACTTGGACCACGTGCCCTGAAGCTTTGTACTGTCTCCTACACACACTCCTACTGTATTCTAAAAGGAAGATACCAAACTCCACATGCAGATGGTCTCTCTAGATCCTCACTGTACACAAGCAATGCAAAACCATCAGTGGTAGAACTGATGATTGAGAAAAGGCTAGAGACCAGGGATGAATCTCCACGGTAAACTGCTTGCATAGCATGTATGGCAAGGTTCTTGTTTCAACCCCCAGCAATGTAAAAAAAAAATTTTTTTTAAGGTGGGGCTCAGAGGAGGCAGCTTGTACTCCAAAGGCAGGAGTCCCGAGTAGTGTAAACAAAAGAGACTTGACTTCCCGGTCCAAGATGACTAGTTGGTCTCCAGTCACTGGAAGAACAGCAGTACTTTTGGAAAATTCCTTCCTCTTCCCCCCAAAAATACTCGGAGTTTTTGGTGACCTAAAATGTCTTGCAGATTGTTTTTTTTTTTTAAGTAGTACAGAGGTCTCATGATGACATTTCCATACATGCATATAATATACATTGATCATATTGACCCCTTTTATTACTCATGCCCTCCACCTGTCTCACTTTCATGTATACCCCTTTTAATTTCCTGTCATTTGTTCTGGACTCCATATAAAAGAGACAACATGGTTATGAGACTAGCTTATATCACTTAATATGGTACAGAATTCCATCTATTGTCCTGCAAAGGATTTAATTTCATCCTTTATTGAGTAAAACTCCCTTGTATGTATGTACCACCTTTTTATCCATCTATTGATGTGCACTTTGGCTGATTCCATAATTTGCCATTATGAATAGTGCAGTACTAAATGAGTGTCTCTATAGTACTTTTTTTTTTTTTGAGACAGGGTCTCCCTGTAGCCCCAGCTGTCCTGGAACTCACTCTGTAGACCAGGCTGGCTTGAACTCACAAAGATCCGCCTGCCTCTGCCTCCCAAGTGCTAGGATTAAAGGCTTGCGCCACCACGCCCCGCTAGTACTCTCTTGACTCTTGGAGATTTTATTTATATATAATCTCCAGGAAAGGTATTGCTAGATCATTTGGTAGGTTTATGTTTGATTTTTTTGTTTGTTTCTGGACCCACCATACTGATTTCCACAGAGGCTGGACTAATCCACACTACCAACTCTGTAATAGGACTTTTCCCCCACATTTTTTTTGCCAACTTGTGTTTTTTCCTTGGCCATTCTGATAGGTGAGATGGAATCTCTGTCATTATCATTTTATTTGGGCTTTTAAGAGTCTCAAGCTATAGCCCATATGGACCTCAAACTCCATGTTACCCAGGCTACCCTCTAACAGCAATCCTGCCTCAGCCTTCTGAGATTATGGCATTGATGTGGTTTTGTTTTTCCTTGGTTGCTAGAGATGAACGTATTTTCCTGTGTTATATTGACCATTTGTATTTCATCTGAAAAGTCCCCTCAATTCAGCTGCCCATTTGCCTTTATCATTAAAAAAAAAAAATGGTGAGTAGTCATTGTATAAAGTGATGATTTCATAACACTTTCATCCAACTATGTCAAGTACTTTGGCCATGCTCTTAAAGGTGTAACTGAGAGGGAATTGGAAACGGCAAAATACTCGGAGAGCAAAGCCCTCTCAGGCAAGTGTTTACTCTCCCTGAGCCCGTGCTACAACCATCACTGCTTTTTAGTCATCCAGCTAACAGTCAAAAAATAAGAAACCAAGGCTCAACAGGTAGATCTCAGAGTGTGGTTTTTCTGTCCCTATGCTCCCAGTGTGCTCACCGGTAATCCTTAGACCTGAGAAGCTGAAGCAAGAGAGCTGTGAGTTTGAAGCTAGTCTGAACTATAGACCAAGACCCTGTCTTAAAAGACCAAAAAGCAGGTAGGAAGTGTTCTATTTATTTTTTTATTGCTGTGATAAAAACACTGACCAAAAACAACTTAGGAAGGAAAGGGTTTATTTGGCTTACAGCTCACAATCCATCATCAAGGGAAGTCAAGTTAGGAACCTAGAGCACAGACCAGGGAGTTATACTGCCTGTTGGCTTGTTACTCTGGCCTGTGCTCAGCCTGCTTTTTTATACAACACAGGACCACCTGCCCAGGGATGGCATTGTCCACAATGGGCTGGGCCCTCCCACATCACTCAACAGTCAAGAAAATGTTCCATAGTCATGGCCACAGGTCAAGCCAATGAAGGTAATTAACTCAATTGAGGTTCCCTCTACCCAGGTGTGTCAAGTTGATAACACTATCCAGCACAGGAAGCAAGGATTCTAAGTGTATATGTAGCTCATGGGTAGAGCCCATGTTTAGCATGTAGAGGCTTTGGTTTCTGGTTTCCATTTCCATCACCAACTGTCCCCCACCACTTCCCAAAAAAGCCCTCCATTATATGAATTTCCCCTGTTCATTTATTAAACATCTCTGGGGTCCAATCAAGATGATCTTCTTTGCTGCAAAGTGCATCTCAACTGGCTGGTTTCCATTTCTCTGGTTTTAGTGCATCATATTCTCTGAGCAAAAGTAGAGTAAGTTGTGAGGAGACAAAACCAAAGTGGTAGATGCTAGAGCTAAAAGTGCAAATCATGCTAGAAAGGAGACATCAAGGACAAGTGTCCAGCCAAGCCTGATGGCACAGGCCTCTAATCCCAAGTACCTGGAAGGCTGATGCAAGATGATCACAAGTTCAAGGTCTGCCTGGGCTAGAATGAGTTCCAGACCAGCCCAAGCAATTTAGTGATGGCAGACTCACAGAGCCCTGGATTCAGTCCCCAGCACCATCACATAACAAAAGATGAACTTCAGTCCTGGAGATTTTAACCTTTTTTTCTGATATAGATGCATATATACAATCTGGCCTCAAACGATATTTAGCCAAGGATGACCTGGAATTTCCTTTAAATTTTTTTTTTTTAATTTACTATTTGTGGGGCTAGAGAGATGGCTCAGCAGTTAAGAACACTGATTGCTCTTGCAGAGGGCCTGCATTTGATTCCTAGCAACCACATAGTGGCTAACGACCATCTGTAACTCCAGTTCCAGAGCATTAGATGCCCTCTTCTGACCTCCACAGGCATTGCGGGATACAGGCGAACTTACTGCACACGTGCAGGCAATGCACTCATACATATAAAATAAAAATAATAAACTATTTAAAAATTTATTATTTGTGTGTATGATATGTACGTGGGGGTGAGAAATCAATGTGTGGAAATCAAAAGACAGCTTTTTGGAGTCACTTCCCTCCATCAACTTAGTACAGATTTCAGATTGAACTCAGGTTGTCAGGCTGTCTTTACGAGCCACCTCACTGGCCCTCAGCCCCTCAGCTTTTCTTCTATGTGTTTTTTGTTGTTTTTGTTTTTGTTTTTTAGACAAGGTCTCCTTATAGCCCCAGCTGTCCTGGAACTCACTCTGTAGAACAGGCTGGCCTTGAACTCACAGAGATCCACCTGCCTCTGCCTCACAAGTGCTGGGATTAAAGGTGTGCACCACCACACCCAGCTTTATTATATATATATATAATTATTATATGTATAAATATATATATATATATATATGTGGTTGTGTGTTATTAACACTTTTTCATAACATCATTTTGTTTGTCAGTCCAATTTAGCATCATTTCCCTTTCAATACCCCCCAACCCCACCCCACCCAAGTTCATGCATTCTGCCATACATGTTTTGCATCTTTTTCTGAGTCGTTCCAAAGTTTTTTCAAAGCAGAGGATTATTGTTTTTGGGAGAACTTACTGTTTCAGTCAGTTTTTTCTTCCAGTTCTTTTGTTCCCTCCAAATATATATATATATGACAGCCGGCTTCTTTCCCTGACAACCTTCTAGTAGATTTTGCTCCAAAAACCTAGAATGCCAGCAGGAGGTGAGAGCTGCTCCCTCTCGTCATATTGGACATCAGACATGTGCAGCCCAACCCCCAGGGGAGTGTAACTTGAAGAGTAGCATTCCCAAGCCTTATCCCTCCTGAGGCATGTCCGCCCTGTCCTCTGGAGGCAAGCAGTAAGCTTATCTCGGGGCTATGGTGGTTTTTCTCCCATAAAACTTAGCCGTTCCAGAACACATGTACTCCTCTGTCCCACCCACCTCCTGGTCAAAGACCCCAACAAAGTATATAAGTGCTTAAACTCCTACAATAAATGAGTTTTGCTTGCCGACGAAACTCCTAGGTCTTTCTTTGGATCTGTTCAGGTTTACCACCGTCTTGGGGACCAGTCTGCTCCCTCCCGCTTCCCTCCTTCTAGCCCCTGGCAGTCACGCCACAGCTAGGCATGACTGCCATACCTAGGGCTTCAAGGCTGGTGACCTGGGAGGCAGGAACCTCACGACATGGAAGAAGCCAACACACACACAAACAAATGAGAGGTTTGACTTTGGACCTGGAGAGATGGCTCAGTGGTTAAGAGCACCGAGTACTCTTGCAGAGGACCGGGTTTAATTCCTAGCATCCACAGGGCAGCTAAGAACTTTCTTTATGCCAGGCATGGTGGTGCATGCCTTTGATCCTAGCACTCAGGAGGCAGGTGGATCTCTGTGAGATCAAGGCCAGCCTGGTCTGCATAGAGTTCCAGGATAGCTGGGGCTGCAGGAAGACCCTGTCTCAAAAAGACAAATAAATAAATAAATAAATAAATAAATAAATAAATAAGCCAGCTCTCTTATACTCAGCCATAATGAATTTATCTGACCCCGTGTGTGTGTGTGTGTGTGTGTGTGTGTGTGTGTGTGAGAGAGAGAGAGAGGGAGAGAGAGAGAGAGAGAGAGAGGGAGGTACTGTGTATGTGTGGAGGTCAAAGGACGGCATTATGGAATCTGTTCTCTCCTTCTCCCCTTACATGGTATGCTGGATAGCTTTAGAGTCACCTTGACACACTTGAGTTGAGGAAGCCTCAACTGGGGAATTTCCTCCATTAGACTGGCCTGTGGCCATGTCTGTGGGGTATTTTCTTGATTGTTGAGTGATGTGGGGGGCCCAGCCCACTGTAGGTGATGTCACCACTGGGCAGGTTGTTAAGTAGTATATAAGAAAGCAGGCTGAGCATGGGCCTGGGGAGCAAGCCAGTAAGCAGCACTCCTCCATGGCCTGTGCTTCAGCTCCTGCCTCCAGGTTCCTGCCCTGAGTTCCTACCTTGGGCTCCCCAAGTGCTGAACTGTGACCCAGTAGATGTAAGCCAAATAATCCCTTTCCTCCCCAAGTTGGTATTGGTCGGAGTGTTTTATCAGAGCAATGGAGAAACAAACTTGAACGGAAATTGGCACCAGAGAGTGGGCTATTGCTATAACAGACCTGACCTTGGTGTTTGGGGGAGGATTGTGATTTGGGCTGGAAAAGCCATTGAGTGCTTAGAATTTGTTGCTGTGGAAATTTGAACTGAATGATTTGTAGATGATGGAAGCCTGGCTTGTGAAGCTTCAAAGGGAAGCAAAGACCATCAGGGCTGTCTGTATGATATTTTTGAATTGAGAATTCATTGGTTCTGGTTGGCTGGGGCTAAAGAATCAGCTGCAAGTAACAAGACACCAGAACCTGAAATAAAGCTTGTATCTTATTGGGACAGTTGATGCTGGTTAGCTGAGGCTGAAAATCAGCTGTAAGTAACAAGAGACCAGCATCATTGTGGTGAAATCTTCTGGGATGAATTTCCTCAGGGTCAGGACACAGAAGGTGTGGTCCAGAGGAGGCCTGACCTTCCATCTCAAGCTGGAAGCAGGACTTGGTTATGTGTAAGAGTCTCCTATATGGTTGAAAAGTGTGAAGGAGTCACAGAGAGCAGCTGAGGTTTGGTACACTGAAGCCAGAAAAGGCCATAGGTGAAACTGGACTGTCAGTTGCAATGAAGGAAGGACCCCCTCCCCAGGATTGCAGGGGTCATGAAGAGAAGCTAAGGGTTTGCACCAGGAGAGGTCAGAAGTGCCCATTGGTGAAGGTGCAGCCCATTTCAGTGGAGACCCCAGGTTTTTGGAGATGCCAGGACCATGGGATGACCACCAAGGGCAGCAGCAGGTGTGGAATGGAGCTGGCCTGTGAGATGAGCTCTGTGTGCCGTGGACAGCAGAGTCGGAGGAGTAGGGGTGCCGAAACCCTTTGGAGACCAGAAGATCGTGAGTGAACCCAGATGTCCAGCCTTGAGCTGCTTTGCTGGACTTAGGTTGCTTAGGTGTGTCTGCTTCTTCCCTTTGAAATCAGATAGTACTCGTTTGGGATTTTACAGGAGCCCATAGTTGAGAAAGTTTTCAAAGAGACTGTGAACTTTCAAGTGTTTGGATTTTTTTTAAGAACTGTGAGGCTTTTAAAGTTGTACTGTCTCATGTTGTGATATTAATATTAACATATCTTGGGAACAAGAAACAGGAAGGTTATGGTTTAATAATAATGTGCTTTGTCAAGTTGACAAGGGGTCAATTGTGCTGGATAGCTTTAGTTGTCAACTTGACACACCTGGGCTAAAGGAGCCTCAATAGGGGAATTTCCTCCATTGGACTGGCCTGTGACTATGTCTATGGAGTATTTTCTTGATTGTTGAGTGATGTGGGAGGGCCCAGCCCATTGTGGGTGATGCCACCCCTGGGTGTACTGTATAAGAAAACAGGTTGAGCAAGAGCCAGGAAGAAAGTGAGTAAGAAGTGTTCCTCCATGGCCTGTGCTTCAGCTCCTGCCTACAGGTTCCTGCTCTGAGTTCCTACCTTGGGCTTCCTCAGTGATGAACTGTGACCCGTGAGACGTAAGACAAAGAAAGCCTTTTCCTCCACAAGCTGATATTGGTCAGAGTGATTTGTCACAGCAATGGAGAAGCAAACTAGAACACATGGGATCTGGAGACCGAATGCAGGTTTCCAGGTTTGCAAGGCAAGTACCTTTACCGCTAAACCATCTATCTCATTGGCCCCTCCTCCTTTGCCTGTGATTGTGTTATGCCCTGAATCCAAGACCCTCGCAGACCACCAGGAGATGAGACACTGATGCAAAGACAGAGAATCTTTTTATTAGCTAGATTTAAAGCCAGGGCTGTTCCCATATGTGGCGCAGCAGGACTGAGGCGAGACCCGAGGCCCCTAGGCTCCGTACAAGCACTCAATTTAAAGGGAAAGATCACAGCCGGGCGTGGTGGCGCACGCCTTTAATCCTAGCACTAGGGAGGCAGAGGCAGGCGGATCTTTGTGAGTTGAAGGCTAGCCTGGTCTACAGAGCGAATTCCAGGACAGCTGGGGCTACAGGGAGACCCTGTCTCAAAAAGACCCCCCCCAAAAAATAATAAAGGGAAAGATCACAGGCAGGGGGGGGTTCTAAGCCTTGGCGTTACAGGATTGGTGGGTTTGTAAGAGCCCTGAGGATGTGTGTATGTGTGTGTGTGTGTGTGTGTGTGTGTGTGTGTGTGTGTGTGTGGGGGGGGAGAGGATATGTT
>VZQC01002449.1:526492-543987 GCA_009823505.1 Rhizomys pruinosus
AAAAAAAAAAAAAAAAAAAAAAAAAAAAAAAAAAAGAAATTGATTAAACCAGCATCCTTTGTTCTAATGTTCATCATTGGCAGCTGCCACCTGCCTGGAGATTCTGTCAAGATCTCTAACCCTGAATTGTCAGTTCATAATACCCTGATCCAGGTTCTTCTCCTTTATGGATTGGAGGACCATGCAGGCCTTTCTTGGTGCCTGGACTGAAGTGGCTGGGTGTGATACCATTCCTCTGACCTCCTGTGCTATTAGTCATGGAGCCAACCCTCATACCAATCCAGAGGTCCAGCTGCTGTGTGAAGAAACAGTGCCTATCTAGAACCAGTCCTTTTTAGAAGTATCTTGTGTTTGGATAGATTGACCGTGTCCACCTACGATAGGATTATAGCTTTCACAATAATATGGTTCTGTGGGGCATTCCATTGTATCTTAAATTTGCATTTCTCTGACAACTGATGAATGCTAAGCAGCTTTCCATGTGCTTATGGACATTGCAGATCTTCCTTAGTGAACCACCCACGAAACTTTTTCCCATTTTGGGGAATTGCTTATCTTATTGAATGGGGGTTCTCTGTGTATTCTGCACACAAAGATTTTGTTAGACATATGCACTGTGAATAATTTTTCCTAGTCCATACATTCCTTATTTTCATAAGTACACTTTGTTTTTACGATTCTGCCATTTTCATTCTAAGAATTCCTAAGCTACCCCAAGATTAACAAGCTTTTCTCTTAATTCTTTGTTTTCTACTGCTGATATTACATTAAGGCTTAAACACAGTGTGTGTGCTATATATGCATGTGTGTGGTATATGTGTTTGTGTGTGGTGTATATACATATGTGTGGTATGTGGCATATATCATGCGTGTGGTATACATGTTTGTGCAGTGTATAGACATAGTGTGTGTGCGTGTGTTGCTGAGAGCTTTGCCAAGAGCTCTCTGCTAAGTTATTTCTCCAACCTTGCCTTAAACTTTTGATTAAACTTTTATTTGCAGTATAAAAAAGAGTGGAGTTAGCCGGGCGTGGTGGCACACGCCTTTAATCCTAGCACTTGGGAGGCAGAGGCAGGTGGATCTTTGTGAGTTCAAGGCCAGCCTGGTCTACAGAGAGAATTCCAGGACAGCTGGGGCTANCACGAAACTTTTTCCCATTTTGGGGAATTGCTTATCTTATTGAATGGGGGTTCTCTGTGTATTCTGCACACAAAGATTTTGTTAGACATATGCACTGTGAATAATTTTTCCTAGTCCATACATTCCTTATTTTCATAAGTACACTTTGTTTTTACGATTCTGCCATTTTCATTCTAAGAATTCCTAAGCTACCCCAAGATTAACAAGCTTTTCTCTTAATTCTTTGTTTTCTACTGCTGATATTACATTAAGCTTAAACACAGTGTGTGTGCTATATATGCATGTGTTGTGGTATATGTGTTTGTGTGTGGTTGTATATACATATGTGTGGTATGTGGCATATATCATGCGTGTGGTATACATGTTTGTGCAGTGTATAGACATAGTGTGTGTGCGTGTGTTGCTGAGAGCTTTGCCAAGAGCTCTCTGCTAAGTTATTTCTCCAACCTTGCCTTAAACTTTTGATTAAACTTTTATTTGCAGTATAAAAAAGAGTGGAGTTAGCCGGGCGTGGTGGGCACACGCCTTTGTCCTAGCACTTGGGAGGGGCAGGTGGATCTTTTGTGAGTTCAAGGCCACCTGGTTCTACCAAGCAGAAATTCCGGACAGCTGGGGCTACAGGAAAGACTCCTGTCTCAAAAAGGACAAAAAAAAAAAAAAAAAAAAAAAGAGTGGAGTTTTATTCCCTTCCATATAAAGATTCAATTATTCCAGCAACAACTGTTTTAAATAAAACTTTTTCACCATAAAGTCACCTATCCCTTTGGTCAAAACTAATAGACTAATAGACTATCTCTATTTGTTAGTTTTCTCATTGCTGTGACAAACATCCTGACAAAAGCAGTACGTAAGGAAGGAAGAATTTGTTTGGGTCACAGTTAAGGGTACGGTCTGTCATAGGGAGAAGGCAGGCAGCTAACCTCTCTCTGATCACATGTCCATAGCCAGAAAGCAGAGAGAGGTGAATGGTGGAGCTCGGCTGGCTTCTCCTTTACCCCTTTTTATTCAGTCCAGGACTACAGTCCATGGGATAGTGTTACCCACATTCAGGGTAGATCTTTCAATTGAAACTCTCTGGAAACACCTTTAACAGACCTGTCCAGATGTGTGTCTCCCAGGTAATTCCCAGCCAAGTCGACAGGAGATACTATCGCACCATCTATGGATTCTATTCTGTGTTGGTTTTAATCATTGTGTCTATATCTACAACTATACCATGGGGTGGAGTTAATGAATTACAGTAACTTTTTCCAGGTTTATAATCTTGAATTCAGTATCGTATCCAAATTCTTTCTCTTTGTTATTAGATATTTTGGGGGGTCTTTTTTTTTTTTTGAGACAGGGTCTCCCTGCAGCCCCAGCTGTCTATCCTGGAGCTCATTATGTAGACCAGGCTGGCCTTGAACTCACAGAGATCCACCTGCCTCTGCCTCTCTATTGCTGGAATTAAAGGCATGTCCCACCACACCTGGCTGTTATCAGAATTTTGCATCTCTTTCCAGATTTTTAGTATCAGTTAGACAACTGCTGAGGATTTTTAATTCATACCTTATTTTCAAGTGTATGTATGTATGTGGAAGGGTATGTGCATGAGGGTGCAGGTACCCACAAAGGCCAGAGGCATCATATCCCACTGAAACTGGCATTACAGGTGGTTGTGAGCCCCCACACATGGATGTTGGGAACTGTGCTGGATAGCTTTAGTGTCAACTTGACACACCTGGGTTGAGGGAGCCTCAATTGGGGAATTGGCTCCATTGGACTGGCCTGTGGCCATATCTGTGGAGTATTATCTTGATTGTTGAGTTATGTGGGAGGGTCCAGCCCACTGTGGATGGTGACACCCCGAGCAGTTTGTTATGTACGGTATAAGAAGGCAGGATAAAGCCAGGCGTGGTGGTGCACCCCTTTAATCCTAGCACTCAGGAAACAGAGGCAGGTGGATCTTTGTGAGTTCAAGGCCAGCCTGGTCTACAGAGCGAGTTCCAGGACAGCTGGGGCTACAAGGAGACCCTGTCTCAAAAAGACCAAAAAAAAACAACACAAAAACCCCACCAATATAATTAATTGTTTTGTGCAATTGAAAGAAGCATATACATTTCTTACAAAGTCTATTCCTTCTCAGTAAACAGAGAAAATAATTTCTTAGTATAAGCTTCCTTGAGGTAATGAATCATGGTATCTTCTTTCAAGTGTTGAAGAAAATAATAATTGATCATCTTCTGCCTTTACTAAATAGAAAAGTTCTTAATATATTTTATTGCCATGTATTGTGCCTAAAAATTTAGTTCTTAAAAGTAAGTAAATAATAAGCTACTGGGCCTTCAGACCAAAGTTTGAAGGTGCTCGATGCATTAGCTCACGCTTAACATACTAGCATTCATTACATATTACACTTTGACAATCTCAACTACTGAAGATTGAGAAGCCCCCAAGAATTAATTATTGGCCAGGCTTATGGAGTAAAAGGAAAGAGGGACCCTGTTTCCATACTAGTTCTATAACCTGCCTAGAAATCTCCAACTNCTCCTCTAACCTCCTCAGTTATTGTGTTAACACGGTTGTGATGGTTAATCCTGATACTTGTGTGTCATCTTGACTGGACTAAGGAACAAAATCAGAGAAAGGGATTGTTTGGATTTGGACCGACCTCAACCCGAGATGGCCACCCCAAATGTGGGCTAAACCTTCTGCCGGCAGGCAGTATAAAAGACCACAGGAGAAGTAGCTGGTCCCTTTTCTCTGCGGCTTGCACTTCTCTCTCTGGTGAGTTTGTCTTGCTTCGTGTGATCAACCTTTCGGATCCACAGCGTTGTAGCTGAGACCGGCAGATCTCCTCGAATCCATTCAGGCCTTCAGACACTAGATTGGGACTACTGAGACATCAGCCTTTCAGACATGAGCAGTTCCCTGGATTCTCAGCCTTTCCAGTGTGGTGCAGCACTGTTGGGACTCCTTGAACTCTGTCACATGAGCAAATCACATAATGTATATAGCTACATATTCGTCTGTTACTTCTGTTTCTTTAGAGAACCCTGACTAATCACATGGTACACACACGCATGTAGACAATTACTCATACCATAAAAATACAATATTTAATAAATAATTTTTTGGTATTTTTGAAACAGGGTCTCCCTTAGTCCCAGCTGGCCTGGAGCCCTTGCTCATGTAGACAGGCTGGCTGTGACTCACAGAACTCCACCGCTATCTGCCCTCCAAAGTGTGGGATTAAAGGCTGTTGCCACCAATAAATAAATTTTTTTTTAAAAATAAATATCTTATACTCTAAAAAACCCTACACACACAACTGATGGCTCAGTCTGGAATTCTTTCCTGTAGTGAAGCCATGAATCCTGGTTTTTGCCTGAATAGAGACTCAGAGAAAAGTCCTCAGGTTCCTGTGGGGAATGGGGGTGGGGAACACCAAACTTCTCCAAAGTTGTAATAGCAGTTTACATTCTTACTGAGAATGGATGGGTGTATCAGGCCTTCCCATCCCCATCAACATTTAATATTGGTGGTGGTGAAATTTATCAGCCAGGCATGGGCGGGGTTGCCACACCTTTAATCCAGCACTTGGGACCTGGAAGAGGCGGGCATTGTGGGTTCAAGACCAGACCTGTCTATACAGTAAGTTCCAGGACAGAGTGGCGGCTAAGGTAGACCCTGTCTCAAAAAAAGACAAAAAAAAAAAAAAAAAATAAAAGAAGAAAGTGATTAACCAGCATCCTTTGTTCTAATGTTCATCATTGGCAGCTGCCACCTGCCTGGAGATTCTGTCAAGATCTCTAACCCTGAATTGTCAGTTCATAATACCCTGATCCAGGTTCTTCTCCTTTATGGATTGGAGGACCATGCAGGCCTTTCTTGGTGCCTGGACTGAAGTGGCTGGGTGTGATACCATTCCTCTGACCTCCTGTGCTATTAGTCATGGAGCCAACCCTCATACCAATCCAGAGGTCCAGCTGCTGTGTGAAGAAACAGTGCCTATCTAGAACCAGTCCTTTTTAGAAGTATCTTGTGTTTGGATAGATTGACCGTGTCCACCTACGATAGGATTATAGCTTTCACAATAATATGGTTCTTGTGTGGCATTCCATTGTATTTAATTTGCATTTCTCTGACAACTGATGAACTAAGCAGCTTTCCATGTGCTTCATGGGACTGACAGACTCTTTCCTTAGGGACCACCCACGAAACTTTTTCCCATTTTGGGGAATTGCTTATCTTATTGAATGGGGGTTCTCTGTGTATTCTGCACACAAAGATTTTGTTAGACATATGCACTGTGAATAATTTTTCCTAGTCCATACATTCCTTATTTTCATAAGTACACTTTGTTTTTACGATTCTGCCATTTTCATTCTAAGAATTCCTAAGCTACCCCAAGATTAACAAGCTTTTCTCTTAATTCTTTGTTTTCTACTGCTGTATTACATTAAGCTTAAACACGTGTGTGTGCTATATATGCATGTGTTGTGGTATATGTGTTTGTTGTGTGGTTGTATATACATATGTGTGGTATGTGGCATATATCATGCGTGTGGTATACATGTTTGTGCAGTGTATAGACATAGTGTGTGTGCGTGTGTTGCTGAGAGCTTTGCCAAGAGCTCTCTGCTAAGTTATTTCTCCAACCTTGCCTTAAACTTTTGATTAAACTTTTATTTGCAGTATAAAAAAAGTGTGAGTTAGCCGGGCGTGGTGGGCACACGCCTTTATCCTAGCACTGGGAGCGACATCAGGCAGGTGGATCTTTGTGCAGTTCAAGGCCAGCCATGGTTCTAACAGAGGAATTCCAGCGACAGCCGGGGCTACAGGAAGACCTCCTGTCTCAAAAAGAACGACACAAAAAAAAAAAAAAAAAAAAAAGGTGGTGTTTTTATTCCCTCTCCATATAAAGATTCAATTATTCCAGCAACAACTGTTTAAATAAAAAACTTTTTCACCATAAAGTCACCTATCCCTTTGGTCAAAACTAATGACTAATAGACTATCTTCTTTGTTAGTTTTCTTTCATTGCTGTGACAAACATCCTGACAAAAGCAGTACGTAAGGAAGGAAGAATTTGTTTGGGTCACAGTTAAGGGTACGGTCTGTCATAGGGAGAAGGCAGGCAGCTAACCTCTCTCTGATCACATGTCCACAGCCAGAAAGCAGAGATTGAGGTGGGAATGGTGGAGCTCGGCTGGCTCTCTCCTTTACCCCTTTTTATCGTCCAGGACATAGCCATCAGTCCATGGGATAGTGTTACCCACATTCAGTGTAGATCTTTCAATTGAACACCTCTGGAAAACACACTTTAACAGACCTGTCCAGATGTGTGTCTCCCAGGTAATTCCCAGCCAAGTCGACAGGAGATACTATCGCACCATCTATGGATTCTATTCTGTGTTGGTTTTAATCATTGTGTCTATATCTACAACTATACCATGGGGTGGAGTTAATGAATTACAGTAACTTTTTCCAGGTTTATAATCTTGAATTCAGTATCGTATCCAAATTCTTTCTCTTTGTTTATTAGATATTTTGGGGGGTCTTTTTTTTTTTTTGAGACAGGGTCTCCCTGCAGCCCCAGCTGTCTATCCTGGAGCTCATTATGTTGACCAGGCTGGCCTTGAACTCACAGAGATCCACCTGCCTCTGCCTCTCTATTGCTGGAATTAAAGGCATGTCCCACCACACCTGGCTGTTATCAGAATTTTGCATCTCTTTCCAGATTTTTAGTATCAGTTAGACAACTGCTGAGGATTTTTAATTCATACCTTATTTTCAAGTGTATGTATGTATGTGGAAGGGTATGTGCATGAGGGTGCAGGTACCCACAAAGGCCAGAGGCATTCATATCCCACTGAAACTGGCATTACAGGTCGGTTGTGAGCCCCCACCACATGGATGTTGGGAACGTTGCTGGATGCTTTAGTGTCAACTTGACACACCTGGGTTGAGAGGGGCCTCAATGGGGAATTGGCTCCATTGGACTGGCCTGTGGGCCATATCTGTGGAGTATTATCTTGATTTTGAGTAAAGCAGTGTGGGAGGTGCCCACCACATGATGTAGTGCCACCAAGAGGCAGGTTGGTAAAAAGCCAGGCGTGGTGGTGACCCCTTTAATCCTAGCACTCAGGAAACAGAGGCAGGTGGATCTTTGTGAGTTCAAGGCCCCTGGTCTACAGAGCGAGTTCCAGGACAGCTGGGGCTACAAGGAGACCCTGTCTCAAAAGACCAAAAAAAAAAAAAAAAAAAAAAAAAAGAAGGCAGGATAGTCATGGCCAGGGGAGAAGCCTGTAAGCAGTGTTCTCCTGGCCTGTGCTTTGGCTCCTGCCTCCAGTTCTGCCCTGAGTTCCTGCCTTGGGCTCCCTGAGTTGATGAAATTGTGACCCACGATATGTGAGCTGAATAAACCCTTTCTCCCAGTTAGTATTGGTCAATGTGTTTTGTCTCAACCAATTGAAGACAACACAAATGATTTCTGCACCAGGCAATAAGTTGGCTACCGGGGATGGGACGGTATTTATGTGACAGACCTGACCTTGTGTTTTTGGGGAAGGATTGTGTGAGATTTTGGAACTTTGGAATGGGAAGATTATTGAATGCCTATAGATTATTGTTTTGGAGCTTGGAGCAGTTTTTTGCTGAAGGATTTGTAGAATAGGGAGGCCTGTCTTGTGAGGTTTATAGTTTCAAAGGGAATCAGAGACATCAGGGCTGTTTTGTATTTATTTATTTATTTTTAACAAATCTAGACCCGTGTTCCCGCTCATTCCCCCACCCCGTCAGAGCTCGTGCATTCTGCCAAACATGCTTTCCATCTCTTAGTCTTTCTCAATATTTTCCATGGGGACGTTGACTGTTTTGAGCAGAAGTTCACTGTTTCAGTCAGTTCTTTGATGCAGTCCTTTCTGTTGTTGTTGTTGTTTCCAATATGCATTACGCCCACCTGCTTTGGACAAAAGCTCAGGGGCCCCTACACAAGAAATACTTACAACTGAGTAATTGGCACTAGCATCCACAGATGAGGGATACCATTCATCGTGTGTTTTTCTGGGACTGTGTTACTTCACTCAGCATGATGTCCTCTAGCTCCAGCCATTTTCCTGCAAAGCTCGTGATGTTGTCTTTCTTTACTGCTGCATAGAACTCCATTGTGTAGATGTAGTATGATATTTTTAAATTAAGAATCTGTGGGTTCTGGTCAGCTGGAGCTGAAGAATCAGCTGTAAGTAACAAGAGACCAGAACCTGAAATGAAGCCTTTGTTGTACTGGGACAATTGATGCTGGTTAGCTGAGGCTGAAAAATCAACTGTAAGTAACAAGAGACCAGCATCACTGTGGTGAAATCTTCTTGGAAGAATTTCCTCAGGGTCAGCACACAGAAGCTATGGTTCAGAGGGGGCCCAACCCTCCACCTCAAGCCAGAAGCAGGACTTGGTAATGTGTAAGAGTCTCCTATATGGTTCTGGTGTTGAAATGTGAAGGGGTCACAGAGAGCAGCTGAGGCTTGGCACTGTGAGAGGCCAGGAAAGGCCATTGGTGAAAGTCCCCCCTCGGTTGCAGTGAAGACCCCAGGATTGCAGGGGTCACAAAGATAAGTTGAGGCTTTGCAGAAGAGACCTCTCATTGGTGAAGGTGCTGCCTCAGTTTCAGTGGCGACCCCAGCTTTTTGGAGCTGCCAGGACCATGGGACGACCACCAAGAGCAGCGGCAGGTGTGGAATGGAGCTGGCCTGGGCCTGCGAGATGAACTGTGTGTGCTGTGGATGGCAGAGTCAGAGAAGGGGAGCTGTTGAAACCCTTTGGAGCCCAGAAGATCATGAGTGAATCCCAGATGTCCAGCCTTGAGCTACTTTGCTGGACTTAGATTTTGCTTAGGTGTGTCCGATTCTTCCCTTTGAAATCAGACAGTACTTATTTTGTATTTTACAGAAGCCCAGAGTTAAGAGACTTTTAACAAACTGAACTTTTAAGTGTTTGGACTTAATAAAAACTGTGGGGCTTTTAAAGTTATACTGTCTTATGTTGTGAATAATGTTAATATCATACCTTGGGGACAAGAAATGAAAAGGTTATGGTTTAATAGTGATATGTTTTGTGTGTCAAGTTGACAAGGGATCAATTGTGCTAGATAGCTTTAGTGTCAACTTGACACACTTGGGTTGAGGGAGCCTCAATTAGGGAATCGGCTCCATTGGACTGGCCTGTGGCCATGTCTGTGTAGTATTACCTTGATTTTTGAGTTATGTGGGAGGGCCCAGCTTACACTGTGTGAAGCCATCCTGGGCAGGTTGTTATGTATGGTATAAGAAGGCAGACTGGGCATGGACCAGGGGAGCAAGCCAGTAAGCAGCACTCCTCCATGGCCTGTGCTTCAACTCCTGCCTCCAGGTTCCTGCACTGAGTTCCTATGGTGGGTTCCCTCAGTGATGAACTGTGACCCACGAGATGTGAGCCAAATAAACCTTTTCTTCCCCAAGTTGGTATTTGTCAGAGTGTTTTGTCTCAGCAATGGAAGAGAAACTAGAACAGGAACCAAACTCAAGTTCTCTGAAAGAGCAGTCATCGTTCTTAACCACTGAGCTCTATCTCCAGCCCCAGCTGATAGGATCTTGGTTGGGATTGCATTGAATCAATAGGTCAACTTGATATCTTAATTTAATATATTTTTTATTCTATTTTATTTTATTATTTTTTATGTGTATGAGTGTACTGTCTGCATGTAGTTGGTGCACCTGTGTCATGCAATGCCGAGGAGATTAGAAGAGGGCATCAGATTCCCCTAGAACTGGAGTTAAAGACAGTTCGTAGCCGCCATATGGATGCTGGGAATCGAACCCAGGTCCTCTGCAAGAGCAGTTGGTGCTCTTAATTGCTGAGCCATCTCTCCAGCCCCCTTAATTTCATATCTTAGTAATTCCATGAGCATGGTATATCTTTTCATTTATTTAGGTTTTTTGTTTAAGACAGGATCTTGCTATATAGCCCTGGCTGGCCTAGAACTGTCCATATAGACGAGGCTGCACCTGCCTTCCAAGAGCTGGAATTATAGGCATTTTCTTTAATTATCTCAACAACCCTGTGAGTTTTTACCAAGTAAGCCTTCCAGGTATTTACTTTAGTGTAACACTGAGTGTACCACCTTTCTGGTGCTAGGCTGAGTGGTCCCCTTGGGTATCCAGTAACCTTGCTGAATTCATTATTTCTAGCTAGATACTTTCTAGATTTATGAACAATTTCTAATTGACCTTAATCTGCAAACAACAAACAACATGTTATACTATTTCCTTTCTGTCTCTGTGTCTCTTTGATGTGTCTCTTGTTCTACTGAACTGACTAAAAATCTCCTGAACTTGGTTTGAACTTGTTTTTTTGTTGTGATTGCTGCTTCATTTTGAGGCAGGGTTTTATGAGGCCAAGCTGGTTTAAAACTCAAATGTAGTCAAGGATAACCTTGAACTTGTGATCCTCATGCCTCTACTTCCCCAAACCTGCAATTACTGGTCTGTATTATGACCCATTTGTGTTGGGTTTTTTTTTTTCTTTTGTGGTGCTTAGGATTTGTGCTAGCTAGCTTTGGTGTCAACTCGACACACCTGGGTTGAAGGAGACTCAATTGGGGAATTGGCTCCATTGGACTGGCCTCTGGCCACATCTGTGGAGTATTGTCTTGCTTGTTGAGCAATGTGGGAGGGCCCAGCCCAGAATGGGTGGTGCCACCCTGGGCAGGTTGTTGTGTACCATATAAGAAGGCAGGCTGGGCATGAGCCAGGGGAGCAAGCCAGTGAACAGCATTCCTCCATGGCCTGTGCTTCAGCTCCTGCCTCCAGGTTCCTGCCCTGAGTTCCTGCCTTGGGCTCCCTGAGTGATGAACTGTGACCCAGGAGCTATAAGCTGAATAAATCCCTTCCTCCCCAAGTTGGTGTTGGTCAGAGTGTTTTGTCACAGCAATGGAAGACAAACTAGAACAGAATTGAGCCCGCGGACTTGCGCTGCTAGGCGAGCTACAGCTTCAGATCTTAAACTTTTTTTGAATAGTGAATAAAGTAAATGCAAAGGGCTTTCCTCCGATGTAGTGGTTTTGGTGAGAAGGCATTCAGTCTTTCCCAGTAGCACAAAAAAAGGGTGGTGTTTCCTTTCTGTGTGGCAGGAAAACCTCTTGTCATTAGTCTCCTTCCTCCCTTTATGTTTATTTTATAAATTCTGAGTTCCAAGTTGGCCAACTTCTGAGTCTATGCATTTAATAGGAACCTTCATAAGAGTTGATATATTAGTGGAAAACAGCCCATTTTTAATGACAAAAGTGAAATAAAGCAGTTCTCCAAATGAGCAAAGCTACATCTTGAGATAATTTGGTTTCCTCCTCTGCTCTTCTCAATTTACAGTTGTAAGCATTCTTTTCTTTTCTTTTCTTTTTTTTGAGACAGGGTCACCTTATAGCCCCAGCTGGGCCTTGAACTCTCAGAGATCTGCCTGCCTCTGTCTCTGCCTCCTGAGTGCTGGGATTAAAGGTGTGAGCCACCACAATCATCTTAAAGACAGTTCTTAGCCACCATGTGGGTGCTGGGAATCAAACCTGAGTCCTCTAAGGAGCCACAGCCTCCCAATATGCCTTTTGTGCTAGATAGCTTTAGTGTCAACTTGACACACCTGGGTTGAGGGAGCCTTGATTGGGGAATTGGCTCCATCAGACTGGCCTGTGGCCACATCTGTGGAATATTGTCTTGATTGTTGAGCAATGTGGGAGGGCCCAGCCCACTATGGGTAGTGCCACCCTGGGAAGGTTGTTGTGTACCATATAAGAGGGCAGGCTCGGGCTAGAGAGATGGCCTAGCGGTTAAGAGCACCGGCTCCTCTTGCAGAGGACCCAGGTTCAATTCCCAGCACCCACATGGCGGCTGAGAACCTTCATTAACTCCAGCTCCTGGGGAATCCGACACCCTCTTCTGACCTCCATGGCATTGCATGACACGGGTGCACAAATCCACATGCAGACAGTACATTCCTACACATAAAAATAAATAAATAAATAAAATCTATAAAAACAAAAACAAAAAAATTATGTTTAAAAAAAAAAAGAGGGCAGGCTGGGCATGGGCCCTGAGTTCCTGCCTTGGGTTCCCTGAGTGATGAACTATGACCCAGGAAATGTGAGCTGAATAAACCCTTTCCTCCCCAAGTTGGTGTTGGTCAGAGTGTTTTGTCACAGCAATAGAAGAGAAACTAGAACACCTTTCTTCTTTATAGAGTCACTATTTTCCAGACCCTGCTCCGTGGCAGCTTGGCTACCCTAGAACTGGTACAAGTTGAAACTATATTTGGGAATCAATCAGGCCAATTTTCTAGTTTCTTTCTATCTGTCCAAGGCAACAAAGCCCACTTTAGGGTCTACATTATCAGCTGCAAGTTTTTATGGCTATTGTAAAAAGTTAGTATTTTCCTATAGTTAAAAGAAAAAGAAGCCAGGCATTGTGGTTCACACCTTTAATCTCAGCACTTGGGAGGCAGAGGCTGGCGGAACTCTGAGTTCAAGGCCAGCCTGGTCTACAGAGTGAGTTCCAGGCCACCTGGGGCTCCAGGGAGACCTTGTCTTGAAAGCATCAAAGGAAAAAAGTAAAAGAAAAAGAAGTGCAGGGCATGGTGGCACATGCCTTGCCTTTAAGCCCAGCACTCAGGAGGTAGAGGCAGACAGATCTCTGTGCATTCAAGGCCAGCCTACATAGTAAGTTTCAGGCTAGCTCAGGCTACAGGGAGACTTTGTCTCAAAAATACAAAAAAAGAAAAAAAAGAAAAAGGGAGAAAGAAAGAAAGAAAGAAAGAGAGAGAGAGAGAGAGAAAGAGAGAAAGAACGAAAGAAAGAAAGAAAGAAAAAGAAAGAGAGAAAGAGAGAAAGAAAGAGAACGAGAGAGAGAAAGAAACTGGGGGTATAGCTCTGTGGTACAGTGTGTTTATGAGGCCCTGGACTCAGTTCTCAAAACAAGCAAGCAAGAAAAGGAGAGAAAGGAAGAGAAGGAAATACCAACCCTCCATTATGATGTTTCCTGTCTTCATCTTTTTTTTTTTCTACCCAGGAAATTCAGAACAATCAAACAGTCTTATCTCTAAGGAGCCAGTGCTTTTTTTTTTTAATACAGGGTCAGCAGTAATGTCCTCTAGGGAGTCCCCTGGGATGGCCTGGTATTGGACTAGAACAGTCTTGGCCACGACCTCAGTGAGTGTATTGATTCTGTTTTTTATAAACCAGAGGACACAGGGTGCGATAATCAGGAGGACTCCTAGGGTGAAAATGGGTCCCAGTAAGGGAAGTAACCAGGTAGTCAGGGGGCTGGAAAACCATGGGGCAGAAACTTGTGGGGAGTATCTATCACGGAGTTCTTTCCTGAGGCCTTTTAGAGTTTAACATTTTGCTCAATAATACCAGACTCGTTTAAATAAAAAACAACATTCTTCTCCCAGGAACACGCAGGTTCCCCCATTTTCTGCAGTCAGTAAGTCCAGTGCTCGCTGTTCTGCATCACCACCTCGGCCAGAGAAGTTATCTGTCTCTGTCAAGATTCAAGGCTATTTGTTGTGGATGCCATTGCCTCATCAAGCTTATTTTGGAAGTGTGGAGAGCGGGCGTTGGCCAAAATGACGCTTTGGACCCTGGCCAGGTCTTATCACCTGATTGTGGCCTGATTGCCCAGCTCATTCCCCAGCCAATAAGAGAACGCCGAACCTGAGCCCTCATTAGCATGTCCACTGACTTCCGTATATTGTGCATACCGCTTACAGACCAATGAGAGACCGCCACGGTGCTCACACCCTAGCAGGAGGTGGGGTTGAGGGAAGAGATTATTAGCAGGGGACACTGGAAGGGAGAAGGAGAGAGCAGATGTAAGGTTACCTGAATAAACTGCTCGAGGAAGATCGCTCTCGTGTCGTGTCTTCTTTCACTGGACGAACGGGGACGCGACATGGAAGTCCGATTACATGCTGTAGACCTTCGCTAGGGCTGCAGTTCCATCACTGCTGTGGAGAGAACGATGCCTATGCTGACCAGAAGCGGGATGAATATTTCTCTCTTTTGATGGTCCGGGTCCGGTCGCAGCATCCAAGCGACTTCCTCCTTCTCATAAAGGACCTAGCATTTGCACAGAGGGATGCAGTGCCATCACACCAGAGAAAGAATGGTGATTTGACACACAGGGTCCTGTTGAGATCTGGGGCTGCTGCAGCTCTCACTAAATAAATAGGAAGTGTAGTGAGTAGGTCGAAGAGGGGAATGCCGTGAAACACCGCTCTGTCTCCATGGGGGCAGATTCCTGTAAGGAGGCGTTAGAGGGAACGGCAGTGAAAAGTGGGCGTGTGAGGGATGCACAGAAAAACATTGGGAGACATTAGGATGGGTGGTGTAATTGAGGAGATCTCTGGCGTATTCAATGTACTGAAGCCATGTTACAGTGGACTGCAGCTTTCCTTCCATTTGGGATTCCTGTAACAGAATGCGGGATTGAGTGAGTACGGGCTGAGGAGCTAGAACAAGCTGGCGAGAGATACAGATATCTGCCACAGGGTACCAGGCGTTACTGTAAGGGCAGAGCTTTCCCTGTACTCCAGCTCTCCAGCACTCACTCCAGGGGTCCTGTATATTAATTTTAAACTGGTTAGTTTGGATTTGAAACAGGCTTCTTGGGCTGTACACTCTCCAACCTGCAAGACCAGAATCTGCCATCATAAGTATCAGCTTCCTGCAAACACTGTCCTCTGTTAAGATGGGTGAAGCAGATAAAGGGTGCCTGAGAGGTAGTGGTGGAATTTGAAAACACGGTAATTGTGATTGCCTTGTTGCATCCTTCCAAAAGACAGTCACTGGTTCCAATTACCTGATTTCTTCCTTCCCAAGTTTCTCTGACAAAGAACCAATGAATCTGACATTTCTGGCCAGAATCCAAATGGGTCCTGGACAATCCTATGGGAAGATGCAAGCAAAGCCCCTTCCAGTTGTTAACAGTGGATCAGGCCCTTTCCACAGATTGTCTAAGTGGTCTTTCCATCTGACAAGTATTTGAAGAACAGTTCTTGTTGACTGCCAATGTTTGACTATGGCTGGGCACTTTGAATCCTTGTAAATGTTAAAGAGGTTTAGAGTTGCCAATGCCATGGCCAGCTGGATGTTAGGAGGGTATTTCCCTGCCTTTTGTTTTAATAGCTGATTTTTTAGGACCTGATGGGTCAGTTCTATGATACCTTGTCCCTATGGGTTATGAGGGATACCTGTATGATGTGCAATATTCCATAACTGACAAAATGATTTAAAGTGAGACCTAGCAAACGCTGGACCGGCTGGACCATTGTCCATTTTAATCTGTTTGGGAATGCCCATGGTAGCAAAGGTAGAAAGTAGGTGGGCAGTGAGGTCCTTGGCTTTCTCTCCTGTATGTGTAATGTCAGTCTGCCAGAGTGCATTGGCTTTCAATCCCCTGGAGTTAATTCTCAAATTCTGTAGGGCAGGTGTTTTAATTAGAGCAGAACAGAAGGAACAAGTTACTGAGAAAGCGGACCACTTGCAATCCTCAGCTTGGAGGGGAATTGAAAAGAAGCAGTCCTTGATGTCTAAGGCTAGCAGAGGGGATTTAGCTGGGATAGCAGAGGCAAGGGGGGAGACCCCTCTGCGGTGACCCCCCATATATGCATAGTTCTGTTAATGGCTTGCAGGTCTTGTAAGAGATGCCAACCTCCTGTTGCCTTTTTTAGGACAAACACAGGGGTGTTCCAGGGACAGCAAGATGGACGGATGTGTCCCAATGAAAACTGTTCCTTGACTAAGTCTTGGAGAGTTTGTAATTTCTCCTCTGATAAGGGCCACTGCTCCATCCAGACTGGATCATCTGACTTCCAGTCCAGATGAGGGGGAGCATATTCTGTAGTGACCCTCAGGATTGGGGGTGCTTCTTGCTGAGACGATGGAGGCGCTTCCCCCCAGTTAAATGGTCTGGGCATGGTTGTTCTCATTTGGAGTGGCAATAACTACATCCAAGCCTCCAAAATATCTCACCCTAGCAGATTGATATTAGTGGCTGCTATTAATGGGCAAATCTGACCTGTGTTTCCATCAGGGTCTTCCCAGGTGTAAACATTTTTAGTTATGTAATACTGTGAAGGCCCTCCTATTCCTAGAAGTTTAGGTCCTGGAAGCAAGGGCCAGTCAGGGGGTATTTCTTGCTGTTTTATAATGGTTCTATCTGCCCCTGTATCTATCAAACATTTAAAAGACCTCCCCCCTATTTTAATCATCAATGCAGGATGTGAGCCTTCTGAAATAGGTGCTGCCCAGAGGGCGTGCACTGACTCTTTTTCCCCCTTTTTTCCCCTAGGCTAGGGGCTGCTCGTCTAGGATTTTAAAGGTGGCAATTTTTTTCCCATCTTTATCATAGTTTGAGCAGCAACCTTTCCTCCAATGATATCCTTTTTTACACCAGGGGAAGAGGATGAGTGAGGGGCATTCAGAAGGCCCTCTGGGAGAGAGTGGTGCTTTCAGGCACTGTCTTTTCCAATGACCTCTATCTCACAGTTACAACATTTGTCATTTGTGGTGACAGCAGCTGCAAAGGCTTGAGCTAGGTAATTAGCTTTGTGGGAGGCTGTGCCCACGTCCTGAGTTGCTGCTATCCATCTGTCATAATGGTCATCTTTTAAGCCCTGGCATGCTTGTTTGCATTCTGAATTCATTCCCTCCCAAACAATATTTCTAAGGAGTATCTCTCTGGCTGCAAAGTTGGTGATCTTTCTCTCTAGGCTGCTTTTAGTTCTTAAGATAAAGTCAGACAGGGGTTCCTCAGGTTTTTGCCTAGGAAATAATAAGGAGGAACTGGCCTGGGATTCAGTGGGTGGTGTAATTCTATCCCAGGCCTGTAGGACGCAAAGGTGGACCTGGTCAAATTACCCTGGGGCCAGTCTGGCCTGTTGTGTCCCTGTGCTAAAATCTCCTTCTCCAAAGAGCTGTTCGTAACCCCAGTCTATGTTAGGTTGCCTTTGATGTCTCTGAACCTGTTGGAGACATTTGTCTCTGACAGTGCTTCCCATTGTAAAAATAGTGGACCTGGAAGTGAAGATCTATAGATATCTCTCCAGTCCTGGGGAGTGTTAAGAGAAGCAGGGGGGGAAAAAGTGGGGCGTGGTGGTGCACGCCTTTAATCCTAGCACTTAGGAGGCAGAGGCAGAGGCAGAGGCAGGCTGATCTTTGTGAGTTCAAGGCAGCCTGGTCTACAGAGTGAGTTCCAGGACAGCTGGGGCTACAGGGAGACCCTGTCTCAAAAAGACAAAAAAAAAAAAAACAAAAGAGAGAAGCACAAACGCTCTGGAGAATGGACTTTGTC
>VZQC01002449.1:544827-605623 GCA_009823505.1 Rhizomys pruinosus
GTGAATGGAGACATTCTGGGCTCTGTATTTACCTCTGTACCTTTTCAGAATCTGAGCCATGCAGCTAATCTATCACGCAGTCTCTCATATCATTTAACAGGAAACTGGTCCGGTGAACTTGACTCTCTATTGGAAGAACTCCGCTCATCCATCGTGCACATCAACTCTACACGAGTAGACTTGTCCACGTCTGAGGGTTTTATCTCCTGGATGTCGAAGTCGGTGTCTCACCTAGAGCAGTGGGCTGGAATAGCGGGTTTGGGTCGCAGTATAATCCTGCATGGGTCATTGTGTCTGTGGTGTCTGATGCGCATGCGGAACAATCAGCACAGAGAAAGAGAGTTCTTCGTGCAGGCTCTTGCCGCTATTGAACTGGGCAGTTCACCTCAAGTTTGGCTTGGCATGCTACAGAAGTAGTCAAAGATGGGTAAGACCCGCTGCATGTATTACCAACCTAAGACAGGGAACAAACCTATGCTGTTTGTTTAACCCCATGATGGGTAAGGAATACCTCTGCAGGGGCAACCTAAGACAGGCATTCTCTCTGCCATATTATAAAAGAAAGGGGGAGATGTGGAGAGCGGGCGTTGGCCAAAATGGCGCTTTGGACCCTGGCCAGGTCTTATCACCTGATTGTGGCCTGACTGCCCAGCTCATTCCCCAGCCAATAAGAGAACGCCGAACCTGAGCCCTCATTAGCATGTCCACTGATTTCCATATATTGTGCATACCGCTTACAGACCAATGAGAGACCGCCACAGTGCTCACACCCTAGCAGGAGGTGGGGTTGAGGGAAGAGATTATTAGCAGGGGACACTGGAAGGGAGAAGGAGAGAGCAGATGTAAGGTTACCTGAATAAACTGCTCAAGGAAGATTGCTCTCGTGTCATGTCTTCTTTCGCTGGACGAACGGGGACGCGACATGGAAGTCCGATTACATGCTGTAGACCTTCGCTAGGGCTGCAGTTCCATCACTGCTGTGGAGAGAACGATGCCTATGCTGACCAGAAGCGGGATGAATATTTCTCTCTTTTGATGGTCCGGGTCCGGTCGCAGCATCCAAGCGACTTCCTCCTTCTCATAAAGGACCTAGCATTTGCACAGAGGGATGCAGTGCCATCACACCAGAGAAAGAATGGTGATTTGACACACAGGGTCCTGTTGAGATCTGGGGCTGCTGCAGCTCTCACTAAATAAATAGGAAGTGTAGTGAGTAGGTCGAAGAGGGGAATGCCGTGAAACACCGCTCTGTCTCCATGGGGGCAGATTCCTGTAAGGAGGCGTTAGAGGGAACGGCAGTGAAAAGTGGGCGTGTGAGGGATGCACAGAAAAACATTGGGAGACATTAGGATGGGTGGTGTAATTGAGGAGATCTCTGGCGTATTCAATGTACTGAAGCCATGTTACAGTGGACTGCAGCTTTCCTTCCATTTGGGATTCCTGTAACAGAATGCGGGATTGAGTGAGTACGGGCTGAGGAGCTAGAACAAGCTGGCGAGAGATACAGATATCTGCCACAGGGTACCAGGCGTTACTGTAAGGGCAGAGCTTTCCCTGTACTCCAGCTCTCCAGCACTCACTCCAGGGGTCCTGTATATTAATTTTAAACTGGTTAGTTTGGATTTGAAACAGGCTTCTTGGGCTGTACACTCTCCAACCTGCAAGACCAGAATCTGCCATCATAAGTATCAGCTTCCTGCAAACACTGTCCTCTGTTAAGATGGGTGAAGCAGATAAAGGGTGCCTGAGAGGTAGTGGTGGAATTTGAAAACACGGTAATTGTGATTGCCTTGTTGCATCCTTCCAAAAGACAGTCACTGGTTCCAATTACCTGATTTCTTCCTTCCCAAGTTTCTCTGACAAAGAACCAATGAATCTGACATTTCTGGCCAGAATCCAAATGGGTCCTGGACAATCCTATGGGAAGATGCAAGCAAAGCCCCTTCCAGTTGTTAACAGTGGATCAGGCCCTTTCCACAGATTGTCTAAGTGGTCTTTCCATCTGACAAGTATTTGAAGAACAGTACTTGTTGACTGCCAATGTTTGACTATGGCTGGGCACTTTGAATCCTTGTAAATGTTAAAGAGGTTTAGAGTTGCCAATGCCATGGCCAGCTGGATGTTAGGAGGGTATTTCCCTGCCTTTTGTTTTAATAGCTGATTTTTTAGGACCTGATGGGTCAGTTCTATGATACCTTGTCCCTATGGGTTATGAGGGATACCTGTATGATGTGCAATATTCCATAACTGACAAAATGATTTAAAGTGAGAGCTAGCAAACGCTGGACCGGCTGGACCATTGTCCATTTTAATCTGTTTGGGAATGCCCATGGTAGCAAAGGTAGAAAGTAGGTGGGCAGTGAGGTCCTTGGCTTTCTCTCCTGTATGTGTAATGTCAGTCTGCCAGAGTGCATTGGCTTTCAATCCCCTGGAGTTAATTCTCAAATTCTGTAGGGCAGGTGTTTTAATTAGAGCAGAACAGAAGGAACAAGTTACTGAGAAAGCGGACCACTTGCAATCCTCAGCTTGGAGGGGAATTGAAAAGAAGCAGTCCTTGATGTCTAAGGCTAGCAGAGGGGATTTAGCTGGGATAGCAGAGGCAAGGGGGGAGACCCCTCTGCGGTGACCCCCCATATATGCATAGTTCTGTTAATGGCTTGCAGGTCTTGTAAGAGATGCCAACCTCCTGTTGCCTTTTTTAGGACAAACACAGGGGTGTTCCAGGGACAGCAAGATGGACGGATGTGTCCCAATGAAAACTGTTCCTTGACTAAGTCTTGGAGAGTTTGTAATTTCTCCTCTGATAAGGGCCACTGCTCCATCCAGACTGGATCATCTGACTTCCAGTCCAGATGAGGGGGAGCATATTCTGTAGTGACCCTCAGGATTGGGGGTGCTTCTTGCTGAGACGATGGAGGCGCTTCCCCCCAGTTAAATGGTCTGGGCATGGTTGTTCTCATTTGGAGTGGCAATAACTACATCCAAGCCTCCAAAATATCTCACCCTAGCAGATTGATATTAGTGGCTGCTATTAATGGGCAAATCTGACCTGTGTTTCCATCAGGGTCTTCCCAGGTGTAAACATTTTTAGTTATGTAATACTGTGAAGGCCCTCCTATTCCTAGAAGTTTAGGTCCTGGAAGCAAGGGCCAGTCAGGGGGTATTTCTTGCTGTTTTATAATGGTTCTATCTGCCCCTGTATCTATCAAACATTTAAAAGACCTCCCCCCTATTTTAATCATCAATGCAGGATGTGAGCCTTCTGAAATAGGTGCTGCCCAGAGGGCGTGCACTGACTCTTTTTCCCCCTTTTTTCCCCTAGGCTAGGGGCTGCTCGTCTAGGATTTTAAAGGTGGCAATTTTTTTCCCATCTTTATCATAGTTTGAGCAGCAACCTTTCCTCCAATGATATCCTTTTTTACACCAGGGGAAGAGGATGAGTGAGGGGCATTCAGAAGGCCCTCTGGGAGAGAGTGGTGCTTTCAGGCACTGTCTTTTCCAATGACCTCTATCTCACAGTTACAACATTTGTCATTTGTGGTGACAGCAGCTGCAAAGGCTTGAGCTAGGTAATTAGCTTTGTGGGAGGCTGTGCCCACGTCCTGAGTTGCTGCTATCCATCTGTCATAATGGTCATCTTTTAAGCCCTGGCATGCTTGTTTGCATTCTGAATTCATTCCCTCCCAAACAATATTTCTAAGGAGTATCTCTCTGGCTGCAAAGTTGGTGATCTTTCTCTCTAGGCTGCTTTTAGTTCTTAAGATAAAGTCAGACAGGGGTTCCTCAGGTTTTTGCCTAGGAAATAATAAGGAGGAACTGGCCTGGGATTCAGTGGGTGGTGTAATTCTATCCCAGGCCTGTAGGACGCAAAGGTGGACCTGGTCAAATTACCCTGGGGCCAGTCTGGCCTGTTGTGTCCCTGTGCTAAAATCTCCTTCTCCAAAGAGCTGTTCGTAACCCCAGTCTATGTTAGGTTGCCTTTGATGTCTCTGAACCTGTTGGAGACATTTGTCTCTGACAGTGCTTCCCATTGTAAAAATAGTGGACCTGGAAGTGAAGATCTATAGATATCTCTCCAGTCCTGGGGAGTGTTAAGAGAAGCAGGGGGGGAAAAAGTGGGGCGTGGTGGTGCACGCCTTTAATCCTAGCACTTAGGAGGCAGAGGCAGAGGCAGAGGCAGGCTGATCTTTGTGAGTTCAAGGCAGCCTGGTCTACAGAGTGAGTTCCAGGACAGCTGGGGCTACAGGGAGACCCTGTCTCAAAAAGACAAAAAAAAAAAAAAAAAAAAAGAAGGAGGATAGTTCATGGCCAGGGGAGAAGCCTGTAGCAGTGTTCATCCATGGCCTGTGCTTTGGATCCTGCCTCCACGTTTCTGCCCTGAGTCCTGCCTTGGGCTCCCTGAGTGATGAAATTTGACCCACGATATTGAGCTGAATAAACCCTTTCTCACCAAGTTCGTATTGGTCAATGTGTTTTGTCTCACCAATTGAAGACACACACCACCAATACTGATCTTCTCGCAGCCGATGTAGCAATAAGTTGGTACGCTGGGGATTGTGCGGACGGTATTACTGTGACAGACCTGACCTTGTGTTTTTTGGGGAAGGATTGTTGAGGTGTTTGGAACTTTGGAATGGGAAGATTATTGAATGCCTATAGATTATTGTTTTGGAGCTTGGAGCAGTTTTTTGCTGAAGGATTTGTAGAATAGGGAGGCCTGTCTTGTGAGGTTTATAGTTTCAAAGGGAATCAGAGACATCAGGGCTGTTTTGTATTTATTTTTATTTATTTTTATTTTTTATTTTTTCCACATAAATTTATTTTTATTTTTTTACCCAATCAGACAAGTGTTCCCACCCATTTCCCCACCCCACCATGAAGTCATGCATTTGCCAAACATGCTTTTCATCTCTTAGTCTTTCTCAATATTATCCATGAGGAAGTTGACTGTTTTGCGCAGAAGTTCACGTTTTCAGTCCAGTTCTTTGATGCAGTCCTTCTGTTGTTGTTGTTGTTTCCCATATGCATTACGCCCACTGCTTTGGACAAAAGCTCAGGGGGCCCTACACAAGAAATTTTTACAACTGGGTAATTGGCACCGCATCCATAGATGAGGATACCATTCATCGTGTGTTTTTCTGGGACTGTGTTATTCACTCAGCTGATGTCCTCTAGCTCCAGCCCTTTTTGCAAAAGTTCGTGATGTTGTCTTTCTTTTATGCTGCTTAGAACTCCATGTGTAGATGTAGTATGCTATTTTAAAATTACGATTGTGGGTTCTTGTCAGCTGGGGTTGAAAAATGAGCTGTAAGTAACGAGACCAGAACCTGAAATGAGCCCTTTGTATGTACGGGCCATTGTTGGGTAGCTGAGGCTGAAAAATCAACTTAAGTAACAAGAGACCAGTCATCATGTGGTGAAATCTTCTTGGAAGAATTTCCTCCTGGTCCGCCTTACACAGAAGCTATGGTTCAGAGGGGGCCCACCCCCTCCACATCCTCAGACCTCTTCGCCCCATGGATCGCAGAAGACTTAGGTCCGCTTTACAGTGCTTCACTTCACAGAGTCTCCTAATATGGTTCTGGTGTTGAAAAATTAAGGGGTCACAGAGAGCAAGCTAGGCTGGGCACTGTGAGATGCTCAGGCACGTCCCTACCTATCCGTATACCCCCGGTCTGCGTACCTACTTCTGGTGGAAGTGTGCCTCCGGTGCAGTGAAGACCCCAGGATTGCCGGGGTCATGAAGAGAAGCTGAAACTTTGCAACAGGAGAGGTCAGAAAAGACCATTGGTGACGGTGCTACCTCAGTTTCCTTCTCTTTGTGCAGTGGCTCCCCCGCTTTTTGGCGCTGCCGGCCCCTGGGCCGCCCCCCAACGAGCCGGGGCAGGTGTGGAATGTAGTTGGCCTGGGCCTGCGAGCTGAACTGTGTGTGCTGTGGCTGGCCGAGTCGGCGAAGGGGGAGCTGTTGAAAATCCCTTTGGTGCCCAGAAGATCATGAGTGACTCCCAGATGTCCAGCCTTGAAGTACTTTGAGGACTTAGATTGCTTAGGTGTGTCCGATTCTTCCCTTTGAAATCAGTACCGTACTTTATTTTGTATTTTACAGGTGCCCAGAGTTAAGAGACTTTTAAACCCAACAAACTGAACTTTTAAGTGTTGGACTTAATTAAAAACTGTGGGGCTTTAACAGTTATACTGTTTTTTGTGATGACAATAATGTTAATATCCTTACCTTGGGACAAGAAAATGACAAGGTTTTGGTTTAATCGTGATATGTTTGTGTGTCAAAGTTGACAAGGGTCAATTGTGGCTAGATAGCTTTAGTTTCAACTTGACAACAACTGGGTTGAGGGAGCCCTCAATTGGGGAATTGTATCCATTGGACTGGCTGTGGCCATGTCGTGTCGTATTCCTTGATTTTTGAGTATGTGGAGGGCCAGCTTACACTGTGTGAGCCATTCCTGGGCAGGTTGTTATGTATTGAATAAGAAGGCAGACTGGGCATGGACCAGGGGAGCAAAGACAGTAAGCCAGCACTCCTCCATGGCCTGTGGCTTCATACTTCCTGCCCTCCAGGTTACCTTGCAAACTGAGTTCCTCTGGTGGGTTCCCTCCAGTGATCGAAACAACACTTGTCGGAACCCCCTGGTACCGGATGTGACGCAGCCACCAAAACCACGACATACAAACCCTTTTCTTCCAACAATGTTTCGCGTTCAATATTTGTATTCGCAGAGACGTTTTTGATTACTCTCAGACAATGGAAGAGAAAACATATAGGCAACCCAAGGAAACCTAAAACCTCCACACCCGTCTCTGAAAACAGCAGCCAGTCATTACCGTTCCCCCCGTTAACAACCCCCACTGTTGATTTCTAATCTCCAAGCAACCCAGCTGATGGATCTGGTTGGGGGATTGCATTGAATCTATAGTCAACTTGATCTTAATTTAATATATTTTTTATTCTATTTTATTTTATTATTTTTTATGTGTATGGTGTACTGCTGCATGTGTTGGTGCACCTATGTCATACAACCCTCCTGCCCAATCGCGCTCGAGGAGAATATGCGAATCAGAGGGCATAGAGACTTCCCCTAATACTGGAGTTACATTCGTATCCAAGCTGCGTCAACTTCCAGCGCATATGCGATGTGGAGACTACACGAAACCCAGGTCCTCTGCAAGAGCATCGAACCCAGGTCCTCTACAAAAATAGCCAGTGCTCTTAAATGCTGAGCCATCTTCTCCATCCCCTTAATGTTCTATATCTTCGTACTTCCAATAGCATGGTATATCTTTCTTTATCTAGGTTGTTTGTTAAGACAGGATCTTGCTATATAAGGCCCTGGCTGGCCTAGAAATGTACATATAGACGAGGCTGCACCTGCCTTCCAGAGCTGGAATTAAGGCATTGTACCTTTCCATTATCTCAACAACCCTGTGAGTTTTTACCAAGTAAGCCTTCCAGGTATTTACTTTAGTGTAACACTGAGTGTACCACCTTTCTGGTGCTAGGCTGAGTGGTCCCCTTGGGTATCGTATCCACGTAACCTTGCGAATCATTTATTTTAGCTAGATGCCACTTTCTAGATTTATGAAACCAATTTCTAATTTGACCTATACATCTCGACAAATCAAACAAATATCAACAAATTCAGTTCTCTCCCTCGTCTATTACTATTTCCTTTCTGTATCTGTGTCTCCTTGATGTGCTCTTGTTCTACTGAAAATTCATGACTCAACAATCTACCTGAACTTGGTTTTGAACTGTTTTTCCTTGTTCAAATCTAGTTGATTGACACTGCATCACTTATAAGTTTGCATTGGACTCATGGTGCATTTTTCAATTAGGCCAAAGCTCCCCAGAGCGCTGTTATAATCTATCCCATTAAACAACCTCCAAATGTAGTACTTAGTGCAACTAACCTTGAACTTGTGATCCTCTCCATGCCTTGCTACTTCCCCAAACCTGCAATTACTGGTCTGTATTATGACCCATTTGTGTTGGGTTTTTTTTTTTCTTTGTGGTGATTCGGATTTGTGTAGCTCGCTTCGGTTGTCAACTCTACACACCTGGGTTGAGGGACGCTCAATTGGGGAATTGGCTCCATTGGACTGGCCTCTGGCCACATTCTGTGGCAGTATGTCTGCTTGTTGAGAAATGTGGGAGGCCCAGCCCATAAGGTGGTGCCCACCCTGGGCAGGTTGTTGTGTTTACCTATAAGAAGGCAGGCTGGGCATGAGTCAGGGAGAGAAAGCCAGTGAACAGCCCCCACGACCTCTCATGGACCTGCGCTCAGCTCCTGTGCTCCCAGGTTCTGCCCTGAGTTCCTGCCTTGGGCCCCTGAGTGATGAACTGTGACCCAGGCCGGAGCTATAAGCTTGAACATACCTCCCTTCTCCCAAGTTTGGTGTGGTCAGAGTTTTTGTCACATCAATGGGTCCCTAGAAGACAAACTAGAACAGAATTGAGCCCGCGGACTTGCGCTGCTAGGCGAGCTACAGCTTCAGATCTTAAACTTTTTTTGAATAGTGAATAAAAATAATGCAAAAGGGCTTCCTCCGATGTAGGGTTTTTTGTGACAGGCATTCGAGTCCTTCCCAGTAGCACAAAAAAAAGGGTGGTGTTTCTTTCTGTTGTGGCAGGAACACTCTTGTCATTATCTCCTTCCCTCCTTTATGTTTATTTTATTAAATTCTGAGTTCCAAGTTGGCCAACTTCTGAGTCTATGCATTTAATAGGAACCTTCATAAGAGTTGATATATTAGTGGAAAACAGCCCATTTTTAATGACAAAAGTGAAATAAAGCAGTTCTCCAAATGAGCAAAGCTACATCTTGAGATAATTCTTGGCCTTTTCCCTCCCTCTGCTCCTTCCTTCCAAACCTCCCAAAAATTTAATGTTATCAAGCATTCTTTCTTTTCTTTTCTTTTTTTTGCATCAGGGTCACTCTCTCTAGCCCCCGCTGGCCTTTGAACTCTCAGAGATACTCCTGCCTTGTCTCTGGCCTCCTGCGTGCTGGGATAAAGGTGTGAGCCACCCCCACATACTCATCTGATAAGCACTCAGATTTTTCTGATAGCCCACCATGTGGGTGCTGGGAATCAAACCTGAGTTCTCTAAGACCACAGCCGTCCCAGTGCCTTTTGTGCTGGGTAGCTTTCGTGTCAACTTGACACCCCTGGGGTAAGGGAGCCGTGATGGGGGAAGTGGCTCCAGGCCGACTGGGCCTGGGCCACATCGGGGGAATCAGCGTTCGGGAGTCTTGGGTCAGTGATTTTGTGCAAGGCCCTGGGGGGAAGTGTGCTCCAGCCCATGTTTCGCAGCTGGGGCTGCCAGGTGCTCCAATTCCCCCACACCGGGCACTCCCGAGAGGCGGCTGCTTATGAGGGGATACCAGACTTGAAGAGGGCAGGTCGGCTAGAGTAGAGGGCCGCGCGGGTAAGAGCCACCGGCGCCGCGGGCAGAGGACCCAGGTGCAATCCAGCACCCACATGGCGTGGAGGACGAACCTGTAGAAGTGAATCCCTCACAGAGGCGTCTCGGAGTTGGGAATCTCGCTCATACAAGATCCCCCTCGGCTGACCTCCATGGATTGCATGACACGGGTGCACACAGTACACTCATGCAGAAACAGTACTTACTCCATGAAAATCATATACATTTAAATAAAATCTCATAAAAACAAAAAACAAAAAAATATGTTTAAAAAAAAAACAGAGGGCCGGCTGGGCATGGGCCCTGGGTTCTGCCTTGGGTTCCTGAGTGATGAACTACGCCCCAGGAGACGTGAGCTGAATAAACACTTTCCCCCCAGTTGGTGTCAGTCACAGTGTTTTTGTCTCATCTCCGCAACTTAGAAAGAGAAACTAGCAACCCCTTTTCTTTATAGAGTCCACTATCTTTTCCCATGCACGCGCTCCGTGGAGCTTGGCTACCCTAGAACTGGTACAAGTTGAAACTATATTTGGGAATCAATCAGGCCAATTTTCTAGTTTCTTTCTATCTGTCCAAGGCAACAAAGCCCACTTTAGGGTCTACATTATCAGCTGCAAGTTTTTTATGGCTATTGTAAACAGTTAGTTTTTCCTATAGTTAAAGAAAAAGAAGCCTCGGCTTGATTGGTTCACAACCTATTCATTTAGCACTGGGAGGGTGCAGAGTCGGCGGAACTCTTGAGTTCAGGCCACCCTGGTTTACACAAGCCAGCTGAGGCTACATAATAAGACCCTACCTTAAAAAAAAAAAAAAAAAAAAAAAAAAAAAAAAAAAAAAAAAAAGTGCAGGGCATGGTGGCACATGCCTTGCCTTAAGCCCAGCACTCAGGAGGGTAGAGGCAGACAGATCTCTGTGCATTCAAGGCCAGCCTACCTAGTAAGTTTCATAGAGCTAGACTTCAGGCACAGGGACAGACTTTGGTGCTCAAAAAAACAACGAAAAAGAAATAAAAAAGAATAATACTCATTACCCTTCCAGGGAGAAACAGAACAGAGTAGAAGGATACAGAAAGAATGACACGAAAGACAGAAGAAGAGAGAGAGGAAAGAAGAAAAGAACGAAAGAAAGAAAGAAAAATAGAAAGAGAGAAAGAGAGACAGAAAGCGAGAACGAGATGAGAGAAACGAAAACTGGGTATGCAGTATCTAGCTCTGTGGTACAGAACCTTGTGTTTATGAGGCCACCTGGTCCTCAGTTCTCAAACACAAGCAAGCAAGAAAGAGAGACAGAAAGAAGAAGGAAATACCAACCCTCCATTATGATGTTTCCTGTCTTCATCATCTTTTTTTTTTTACCAGGAAATTCAGAACAATCAAACAGTCTTATCTCTAAGGAGCCAGTGCTTTTTTTTTTTAATTACCGAGTCAGCAGTAATTTCCTCTAGGGAGTCCCCTTGGGATGGCCTGGTATTGGATTAGAACAGTCTTGGCCACGACCTCAATGAGTGTATTGATTCAGTTTTTAATAAACTGGAGGACACAGGGTGTGATAGTCAGGAGGATTCTAGGGTGAAAATGGGTCCCAGTAAGGGAAGTAACCAGGTAGTCAGGGGGCTGGAAAACCACAGGACAGAAAATTGTGGGGAGTACCTATCATGGATTTCTTTCCTGAGGTCTTTCAGAGTTTTAACATTTGTCCATAATACCAGACTCAGCCTTTAAAATAAATGACATAAAGAATTCCTCCTCCAGGAACACGCAGGTTCCCCATTTTCTGCATTTAACAAGTCCAGGGCTCTCAGGTTCTGCATCACCACCTCAACCAGAGAAGTAATCTGTCTCTGGAGTGATTCAAGGGCTATTTGTTGTGGATGTCATTGCCTCATCAAGCTTATCAAGCTTATTTTGGAAGTGTGGAGAGCGGGCGTTGGCCAAAATGACGCCTTGGACCCTGGCCAGGTCTCATCGCCTGATTGTGGCCTGAATGCTCCACACGCGTCATTCCCCAGCCAATAAGAGAATGTCGAACCTGAGCCCTCATTAGCATGTCAGCTGACTTCCGTATATTGTGCTTACCGCTTACATTGTTGTTTTTTCACTTTCCTCTTTCTCATGGAGAAACCGAGATCTCCTAGAGGCCATCCTCAAAGACTCTGAAGCTACTCACGAGTCCCCGGCGCCGTCAGAACGCCTACTACCGACAGCGTACACGTAGTAGCGAAGAAGATTCCGCCGAGGACTCCTCACACACACATACCGTGTGGCGGCGCTTTATTCAGCGTGCCACTTCCTGCCTCCCGCACTCTCTATCGTTCTCTCCTTTCTCCACTGCTGCATAGTCGACTCTCCTATAGTCTACCATGTTTCGCTGTGTGTAGATAGGGTAGAAGGGCGAGCACTGATGTAAGGTTACATGGAATTAAAACGTCTCGAGGCACGATCCTTGCTACCGTTTCGTGGTCTTCTTGACTGGACACACTGGGACCGCAGAACCCAATGTGCGGTTGGCCCAGTACGGGGTCCTCGCTTCTGATCAGAACCTCAAGCACTCGGGGTGGCGCCGGAAAGTCCCCAGGTAAGGAGGGACGATAAAGGTCGCGGTGAGCGACAATTCAAAGACCGCGGTAAAGCGGCAAGGATAAATTCGTTGTTTGGCGAATCAAAAGTGAAAGTTCGTGGATTTGCGAGCCAAGATCATTAGATGGAAGTATATCTACTTTTTGCTGGGGGTTTGTTTGTTAGTTTTCTTTTCTGGGTAATCATTTTTTCAGTATTCTGCAGGGCGTGTCCAAAAGGAGTTAAAATGGGGAACTCACCGACCCACCCAATTTTTTATGCCCTCAAAGAATTGCTTAAGGCAAAGGGGCTAAAACCGAAAAAGGAAACATTGATTTCATTTTTGACAGAGTGTGACTCATTGCCCCTGGGTTTGTAGGGGAAGGTTTAATTTTGTTTTTTTTCTTACTGTTGTATTTTTTTTTTTTTTTTTTTTTTTTTTTTGTTTTTTTTTTTTTTTTTTTTTTTATGGAACAATAGGAGAAGACTACATTTGAATGACAAGTATTCGTGCTTCCTCAGGAAGTTTCCGTTGCCCATCCTTGGACCTCCGAAGTGAGAACAGGAAATGCGGCAAATCCATACATACCCCCCCTCCCATTTTTCCCTCCCTCTCCTTCTCCTCTTTTCTTTCCTTCCCCCCCCCCCCCCCCCCCCCCCCCTCCCCCCTCTCCTCTCTTTCTCCCCTCCCCTCCCTCTCCTTCCCCCCCCCCCCCCCCTTCTCTTCCTCCCTTTCTTTTTCCCTCCCCCCCCCCTTTTTTTTTTCCTTTTTTTTTTTTTTCTTTTTTTTTTTTTTTTTTTTTTTTATTCTTTTTTCTTTTTCAAATTGAGTCTTGACAGTAACAAGCTGGGATAAATCGGGGAGAGATCTTGATTTTGCGTGGGAGCAAGGCAAGCTTAAAGCTGGTATCCGCCCAATATGGAGGCTGGTGCGTGCCTGTTTGGGGTATCAAAAGTGCTGCCCAGCATTGGAAAGAGGGAAGGCAGCCTTGGATCAGTTACAGGAAGAAAGATCTAAAGGAGATAGTCAAATGGTAAAGAAGGAAGTGACCCATCTTGAAAATTCAGATTCAGATCAGAGTGAAACCTTATGGATTCGAAGAGCAGGATATGTCATCTGATGAGTTGGAGAGTTTGTTAGAAAGCATGGAGCAAGTGAGGGTTAGCATACAGCTGGCAGTCCTGGGACCTCCGCTACTGCGGACGGCCCCGGGACCCCCTCAGCCTTTTGTGGTACCTGGCACTTCTTTTCATCTGGAGTGCTGGAGGGAGGTAGCCACTCAAATTCCAGCCCTATGTTTTCCAGTCTTCCAAAACCAACAGGACCATAACCGTTATCATGAGCCACTCGATTCTAAAATCATAAAAAATTTTGTGGCAATGATCTGTGGGAGTCAGAGGAAAAGTATTTGGTGACCCTGACACTGCCATGCCGCTTGTTAAACAATTTGTATTTGAACAATGTACAAAGGAGTGTAGGCAGGCAATAAACCCTTACAAAAATAAAGGCTTTGAAGTGTGGATGAAGGTCTGTCAGGAATTAGGCGGCCCTCTTATGGCAAAAGGGCAGATGTGAATGGGGCAGCGTGACTGAGCTACTTGCTTGGCCTGTGACCTAGAGGCATCATCTCCAGCTAAAATCTTAGCGACCTGAAGGCGGAGGCTGGACAGAGACAGGCTGGGTGGAGGCGGCAGCCTCAGGAGCCCCGGGCCGGGTTTCAGCCTCGGGTGTAGCTTGTTTTTAAGGTACAATGAAAGCTTTCTGTGCATTCTGTGTTGTCCTTTTGGTGTTTGGGAGTGTCTCTGAAGCCAAGTTTGATGACTTTGAGGATGAGGAAGACCTAGTAGAGTATGATGATAATGACTTTGCTGAGTTTGAGGATGTCATGGAAGATTCTGTCACCGAATCTCCTCAGCAGGTGATAACCACTGAAGATGATGAGGATGAGACTACGGTGGAGCTGGAAGGACAGGATGAAAGTCAAGAAGGAGATTTTGAAGACACAGATACACAGGAGGGAGACAGTGAGAGTGAGCCATATGACGATGAAGAATTTGAAGGTTATGAAGACAAGCCAGATGCTTCTTCTAGCAAAAATAAAGACCCAATAACAATCGTTGATGTTCCTGCACATCTCCAGAACAGTTGGGAGAGTTATTATCTAGAAATTTTGATGGTGACTGGTCTGCTTGCCTATATCATGAACTACATCATTGGAAAGAATAAAAACAGCCGCCTTGCTCAGGCCTGGTTTAACTCTCATAGAGAGCTTTTGGAGAGTAATTAACCTTAGTGGGGGATGATGGAACTAACAAAGAAGCGACGAGCACAGGAAAGCTGAACCAGGAGAATGAGCACATCTATAACCTGTGGTGTTCTGGTCGAGTGTGCTGTGAGGGCATGCTTATCCAGTTCCTTAAGAGACAAGACTTATTTAATGTCTTGGCCCGGATGATGAGGCCAGTGAGTGATCAAGTGCAAATAAAAGTAACCATGAATGATGAAGACATGGATACATATGTGTTTGCTGTTGGCACACGGAAAGCTTTGGTGCGGTTGCAGAAAGAAATGCAGGATCTGAGTGACTTTTGTAGTGATAAACCTAAGTCTGGAGCAAAGTATGAACTGCCAGACTCTTTGGCCATCCTGTCAGAGATGGGAGAAGTCACAGAGGGAATGATGGATACAAAGATGGTTCACTTTCTTACACACTACGCTGACAAGATTGAATCTGTTCATTTTTCAGACCAGTTCTCTGGTCCAAAAATTATGCAAGAGGAAGGTCAGCCTTTGAAGCTACCTGACACTAAGAGGACACTATTGTTTACATTTAATGTGCCTGGCTCAGGTAACACTTACCCAAAGGATATGGAGGCTTTGCTACCCCTGATGAACATGGTGATTTATTCTATTGATAAAGCCAAAAAGTTCCGACTCAACAGAGAAGGTAAACAGAAAGCAGATAAGAACCAGGCATGAGTAGAAGAGAACTTCTTGAAACTGACACATGTGCAGAGACAGGAAGCTGCACAGTCTCGACGTGAGGAGAAGAAAAGAGCTGAGAAGGAGCGGATCATGAATGAAGAAGATCCTGAGAAACAGCGCAGGCTGGAGGAAGCTGCTTTGAGGCGAGAACAAAAGAAGTTAGAGAAGAAGCAAATGAAAATGAAGCAAATCAAAGTGAAAGCCATGTAAAGTCATCCCAGAGATCTGAGTCCTAACACCGTCTCTAAGTTCTGCTGCATTTACAGGAAGCATGAAAAGCACGAGTCCATTTCTCATCTTAAAGTCCACATTTATTCCTTATTTCATCCTCTACTCTACTTTTGGTTTGGAGTTCTACAGAGGTTGTAGGTACATTGAAAGGGCTCTACTTCAGTAATTTTCTTCCAGATAATCAAATTATTTTATAAAAGGAATGATAAAATGTGTGCAGTTTTAAAATACTTTTTAAATTATAACATGAATCAGTGCTTTTAGTACTTTGGTGTTTGAAGAATGATCATGAAACTTAGGTAGGTTTTTGCTTTTTGTTTAAATTAAGCAGTTGGAATAACTATGGAGACTGAATTAAACCCAAAATTCCTCAAATAACTATTGGAATTGCATATTATAAAAGAAAGGGGGGAATAGCCTCTGGCTCTCCTCCAAAGGAAAGACTTGCGATTGCTCTTTTTACTATTAACACTTCAAAAGGGCTTGTAATGTGGAAAGATATACTTACAGGAAAATGGTATGGTCCGGACCCGGTCCTAACATGGGCGAGAGGAGCTGTCTGTGTTTTTCCTCAGGATCATCAACAACCTCTTTGGATCCCGGAAAGGCTCACCCGAGTGGTTCAAGATGTGGAAGTGTGGGATACTCGTGATGATGGTGCCATGGCCCATGGCGATGACGGAAGAGCTTCGTTGGGGCTGATGACAGTGTTCCCTAAACCTATCCCAGTCACCCATTCAGCGCAAATATTCCCCCCGCTTTTTACAACCAATGATAAACATGGAGGTCTCTTCTCTTTTTTTTACCATTAGATTGACACATTAGCAGCAGTACAATGAGACCATACACCTGCCCCTAAGCATGGATTACTGTCTTCCAACTGATTACTAACATATCCCATGACAGTGATTGTGTACTATGTCATAACCAGACAGGAGGCTGGTTTGATGCACCCCCCTCCGGGACAAGCGGTCCAATGCCACATGACTCAGGGGACTTGGCACTTTCAAACCGTGCCTGTAAGTCGTATGGCCCCCCTTTGTGTTTCCTTGTATATAATGGAAAGCTATGAAAGAAATAATGTCACCTGTGGTGAACAGGACTGTTTTTCTGTGCTTTATGCTGGAATTTACCACCTTTCCTCTAAGTGGGTATTTATGGGCAATCGCAGCATCAGCTGCCACGGCTACAGCTAGCGGGCAGTTTTTCCTGACTTGTCAAATTGTTTTTTCAAGACAGGCGGCTGCACTTAATCAATTTGTCGCTGGTGTTGCTGAGGCATGACCAATCAACAGAATTTTATATCATTTTCAAAACAGGCATTATTTATCACTCAATTAAAGGGTTGATTTGGTGCAGGATCAGCTCGACTTGCTTATACAGATAGCACAGTTGGGGGTGAATGGAGACATTCTGGCCTGCTACTTACCTCTGTACCTCTTCAGAATCTGAGCCATGCAACTAATCGATCACACAGTCTCTACATCATTTAACAGGAAACTGTCCTGGTGAACTGACTCTCTATTAGGAAGAACTCCCTCATCCATCAGTGACATCAACTCTACACGAGTAGACTTGTCCATGTCTGATGGGTTTTTATCTCCTGGATGTTGAAGTCGGTGTTTCACCTAGAGCAGTGGGCTAGCAACTAGGGGTTTGGGTTGTCAGTATAATCCTGCAGGGGTCATTGGTGTCGTGGTGTCTGATGCGACATGCAGAAGCAATCAGCCAGAAAAGAGCAATATCTTCGTGCAGGCTCTTGCCGCTATTGAACTGGGCATTCACCTCAAGTTTGGTTTGGCATGCTAGAGAAGTAGATCAAAGAGGGTCAAGACCCGCTGCAATGTATTACCAATCTAAGACAGGGGACAAACCTATGCTGTTTGTTTTACCCCATGACTGGTTAAGGAATACCTCTCAGTGGCAACCTAAGATAGGCATTCTCTTGCCATATTATAAAAGAAATGGGGGAGATGTGGAGAGGGGTTTGGCCAAAATGGGGCTTTGGCCCTGGCCAGGTCTTATCCTGATTGTTGCCTGACTGCCAGCTCAATTCCCCAGCCAACAAAGAACCCAAACCCTGAGACCCACATTAGCATGTCCACGTGATTTTCCATATATTGTGGCAAATACCGCGTTACAGTACCAATGAGAGACCGCCATGTAGCTCCACTCCTAGAGGAGTGTGGGGTTGAGGGACAGATTATTAGCAAGGGAGAACTGGAAGGGAGAGGAGAGAAGCGATGTAAGGTTACCTGAATAAACTGCTCAAGGAAGATATGCCTCGTGTCATTCCTTCTTTCGCGGGACAAACGGGGATGCGACATGGTAAAGTCCGATTACATGCTTAGACTTCGCTAGGGCTGCAGTTCCATCACTGCTAAGTGGAGAGAACGATGCCTATGCTGACCAAACGGGATGAATATTTCTCTTTCTCTCATTGATGGTCCGAGTCGGTCGCAGCATCAAAGACAAGAGGAATCCTCCTTCAGCATTAAATGGACTATGCTTTTGCACAGAGGGATGGCAGTGCCATTCCACCAGAGCAAAGAATGGTTGATTTGGACACACAGGGTCCTGTTTGGAGATCTGGGGAACTGCTGCAGCTCTACTAAATAAATTGAAGTGAGGAGTAGGTGAGAGAGGAATGCTCGTGAAACATCCTAGCTCTGTCTCATGGGGGCAGATTTCCTGTAAGGGAGGTGTTAAGGAGACGCAGTGAAAAGGGGGCGTGTGATGGGATGCACAGAAAAACATTGGAGGCATTAGGATGGGTTGCGTGTTAATTCGAGGAGATCTCTGGGTATTTCATTATCTGAGGGCCATTAACAGTGGATGTCTAGCTTTCCTCCTCCATTTTTGATTCCTGTAATAGAATGCTTGGGATTGAGTGAGACGGGCTGAGGAGCTAGAACAAAGCTGGCGAGAGATACAGATATCTGCCACAGGTACCAGGCATTACTGTAAGGGTTAGAGTTTCCCTGTACTCCAGCTCTCCAGCACTTTACTTCCAGGGGTCCTGTATATTAATTTTAACCTGGTTAGTTGGATTTTGAAAACAGGGCTTTTGGGCTGTACACTCCCAACCTGCAGAATCCAGAATCCTGCCGATCATAAGTATAGCTTCCTCGCAAACTACTGTTTCCTCTGTTAAGTTATGAGGTGAGCAAATAGATAAGGGTGCTGAGAGGTAGTGTGGAATTTTGATAACACCGGTAATTTGTGATTGCCTGTGTTTGCATGCTGTCCAAACAGACTAGTCATCTTGGTTCTCATATTACCTGTATTTCTTCCTTCTTCCAAGTTTCTCTGACAAAGAACCAATGAATCTGACATTTCTGGCCAGAATCCAAATGGGTCCTGGACAATCCTTTGGGAAGATGCAGCAAAGCCCTTCCCAGTTGTTAACAGTGGATCAGGCCCTTTCCACAGATTGTCTAAGTGGTCTTTCCATCTGACAATTATTTGAGGAACAGTGCTTGATGTCTGCCAATTGTTTGACGTATTGGTCTGTTGGCACTTTGAACCTTGTTAAATGTTAAGATTGGTTTAGTGAGTGCCAATTGCCATGGCCAGTCGGAATGTTAGGATGGGTTATTCCCTGCTTTTTGTTTTTAATATGCTGATTTTATTTTAGGATCTTGATGGGTCAGTTCTCATGTATACCTGTCCCTATGGTTATTGAGGGATACCTGTTATTTGATGTGCAAATATTCCATATAACTGACTTAAATGATTTTTAAAGTGAGAGCTGAGTCAAACGCTGGACGGTGGACCATTTGTCCATTTTAATCTGTTTTGGGATGCCCATGGTAGCAAATGTAGAAAGTAGGTGGACAGTGAGATCCTTGTCTTTCTTTCCTGTATGTTGTAATTTGTCAGTCTGCCAGAGTGCACTTGGCTTTCAATCCTCCTGGAGTAATTCTCAAATATCTGTTAGGGCATGGTGTTTAATTAGAGCAGAACAGAAGGAACAAGTTACTGAGAAAGCGGACCACTTGCAATCCTCAGCTTGGAGGGGAATTGAAAAGAAGCAGTCTTTTGTATCTAAGGCTAGCAGAGGGATTTTAGCTGGGATAGCAGATAAGGCCAGGGGAGACTCCCTCTGCTGGTGACCCCCCCATTATATGCCATTAGTTTCTGTTAATTGGCTTTGCAATGTCTTGTAGATGATTGCCAAACCTCCTTGTTGCGCTTTTTTTAGGACATAGACACAGGGGTGTTCCATGGACTTCGAGATGGATGGATGTGTCCAAATGAAAATTGTTCCTTGGCTAAGTCTTGGAGAGTTTGTAATTTATCCCCTGGTAAAGGCCACTGATCAATCCAGACTAGATCATCTGACTTCCAGTCCAGATGAGGGGGGAGCATATTCTTTAGTGACCCTCAGGATTGGGATTGCTTCTAGCTGAAATGATGGAGGCATTTTCCCACAATTAAATGGTCTGTCTGGGCATGGTTGTTCTCATTTGGAGTTGCAATAACCACATCCAAAGCATCCAAAAGATCTTGGCTTAGCAGATTGATATTAGTGGCTGCTATTAATGGGCAAATCTAATCCCTGTTTCCATCAGGGTCCCAGGTGTAAATAATTTTAGTTATGTAATATACTGTGAGGGCCCTCCTATTCTAGAAGTTTGGGTCCTGGGAGCAAGGGCCAATCAGGGGGTATTTGTTGCTGTTTTTTAATGGTTCTATCTGCCCCTATATCTATCAAACATTTAAAAGATCCTTCCCCTATTTTACATCATTCAAATGCAGGATGTTGAGCTTCTGAAATATTATGGTGCTGCCAGAGGGTGTTATGCACTGACTTCTTTTTCTTTTTTTCCTTTTTTTTTTTTTTTTTTTTTTTTTTTTTTTTTTTTTTTTTTTTTTTCCCATTCTTTCATCATTAGTTTGAGCTAGCAATCTTATCCTTCCATATGTATATCCTTTTTTACACCAGTGGGCAACGAGGTGAGGAGGGGCTATTCGGAGAAGGCCTTTGGAGAGAGTGTGTGCTTTCAGGCAATGGTCTTTTCCCAATGACCTCTATCTCTATCAGTTTACAACATTTGTCATTTTTGTGGACAGCAGCTGCAAATGGCTTGAGCTACGGTAATTAGCTTTTGTGGGAGGCTGTCTGCCACTGTCCTGAGTGTCTGCTATCCATCTGTCATAATGTTCATCTTTTAAGCCCTGGCATGCTTGTTTGCATTCTGAATTCATTCCGTCCCAAATACAATATTTCTAAGGGAGCTATCTCTTCTGGTGCAGTTTTTTGGTGTATCTTTCTACTCGTAGGTTGCTTTTGATTTTAGTTCTTAAGATAAGGTCAGGTAGGGGTTCCTCAGGTTTTTTCCTAGGAAATAATAATGAGGTACTGGCCTGGGATTCAGTGGGGTGGTGTAATTCAGTCCCAGGCCTGTAGGGCACAAAGTTGGACCTGGTCAAATTACCTTGGGGCCAGCCCAGCCTGCTGTTTCCCTGTGCTAAAATCTCCTCTCCAAAGAGCTGCTCATAACACCAGTCTATGTTAGGTTGCCATTGATTTCTCCAAACCTGTTAGAGACATTCATCTTTATACATTGCTTCCCATTGTAAAAATAGTGGACCTGGAAGTGAAGATCTATAGATATCTCTCCAGTCCTGGGGAGTGTTAAGAGAAGCAGGGGGGGAAAAAGTGGGGCGTGGTGGTGCACGCCTTTAATCCTAGCACTTAGGAGGCAGAGGCAGAGGCAGAGGCAGGCTGATCTTTGTGAGTTCAAGGCAGCCGGGTCTACAGAGTGAGTTCCAGGACAGCTGGGGCTACAGGGAGACCCTGTCTCAAAAAGACAAAAAAAAAAAAAAAAAGAGAAGCACAAAAGCTCTGGAGAATGGACTTTGTCCATGGTGCCTGGACACCATCCTCTCTGACTGCTTGCCTGAGTCCTGAGTTCTCTCAACTCACTTGCCTGGTACAGGTACCAGTTTAGAGGATGACCCCGAGTTGGAGCTAAATTAACGAGGAACCCCTGTAATTGAAGATCTGGGTTGTCCCGAATCTGGCACAGTTTTTCTGTAGCAGAGAGGGAAGAGGTTGAGGGTGAAGGTGTTTCTGGCCCCTTGAGAGAGAGTGGCTGATAACTAGGGGAAAGGTTAAGGCTAGCAGCTTGGACGTTTTTATTGTCCTGTTCTATTTTTTACTGGGGCTGGAGCTTGGGGGCTTTCAGAGGGAATTTTATTGGGATTCTCGGGGGGGGGCGAATTTTAGCAGGTTCTTGAGAGGAGGGGTCTGCAATTTAATTTTGTTGTTTTCCTTTCCTGGCATGGTTTGGTGAGAAGGCCCTAAGCATTGTCTCACTGCAGCTAGTAGTGGCAAGAGCATGAGAGATGCCAGAGCATTTTCTTGCTGTCTAGCATTCTGTGCCACACACATCCAGGATTCTGAATTCCATAAGTCTGCAGGGGACATCCACAGGGCAATATTAAGAGTCTCACTCCAAAAGGAGATAGCTTCCTGCATGGAAATTTTAACTCCTTGACTTTTAAGGAGGGATTTTACTTTCTTAGCTTGTGGGTCTTTTTGGCGTGTCTGTTTGTTACCCATGATAAAGAGAGATAGGAAATGCTAGTGGTTAGGGAAAGAGACAGTTCAAAAGACTAACCTCATGGGAAGAGAGAATTCCACGGAGATGTGCCAAGCTGGCCATATAGAGGACAGAGATTTATAAAGTGAGATAGGAAATGCTAGTGTTTATGGAAAGAGATAGTTTAAAAGACTAACCTCATGGGAAGAGAGAATTCCATGGAGATGTGCCAAGCTGGCCATATAGAGGACAGAGACTTATAAAGAGAGATTCAAAGATTAATCTCTCATGGGAAAAGAGTAAAATCCCATGGAGATATACCATAGCTGGTTGTGCCTACCCTAGTTAGGGGGGTATCTCCTTGTCTCTATGGTAAAACCCTCTGAGATTTCCCTCACGTGGGGGATATCAGGGGCTAAGAGAGAGCCCGAGAAATACCTTGTTTCCTTCTTCCTTTGGTGGAAAGTCAAGCCCTAAATTGGGTGCCAGTCGTCGTTGTTCAATGTCTTTGAGTCATGCGTGACTGCATTCCACACTCTGTCCTTCCCTTCTTAGCTCAGCTCCAGGACTTGTCTCCTGCCTACAGGCCAACAGTCTCTAGGCTTTGCTCCCACAAGAAGGGGGGGGAGGGAAAACCGCAGGAGATCACTGTGGAAATGATCGAACTCACACACACGTGGAGAGCCAGGGAGGATAGGAACTCCATTTATTTTCTGTCAGTGAGGTCTATATATTCAAGACTACTGTGCTTTGGGCAAGGAAGTGGGGAGCAGGTGGAAGGGAGGGGTGAGCCACCTTGGTTCTAATCAGGGGGCTGCAGAGCTCCCATTTGTGCAACAGGTAACTAGATGTGTGACATTTTGCTCAATGTCTCAAGGGAAGGGGCCTGGAACTTTTCAGAGATGGGGTGAAGCAAGAATCATTGTAATATCCCAAATCTTCCAGATAACTCTGAATGCCCACAGAGATATTGGATAACTGGAGATCTCCCGGGACAAGTCTTACAAGTTCTTGCTTCAAGCCACACACAAAGTTTCATTCCCATAAGGGTCTTCCTGTAGCCCCAGCTGTCCTGAAACTCACTATGTAGACCAAGCTGGATTTGAACTCACAGAGATCTACCTGCCTCTGCCTCCTGAGTGCTGGGATTAAAGGTGTACACCACCATGCCCAGCCAGGAACCAGTGCTTTAAAGTGAACAGAGACCTTAGAAAGCCTTCCAGAAATTTCTCTGCAAGGTTCAGGCTCTTGCTGCAAGATGGTTTCACATTCTCATTTCAGTCTAAGAGCTTTGCAGTGAGCTAAGAATGGAGATATTTACTATGTGAAATAAAAATCTAAGTTTCATTAAAGAGCTTCATACAGTTTATTTTTTAATTTTAAAAAATATTTTATCATTTTTATCTTATGTATATGAGTGTATGCCTGCATGTATGTAAGTGGGTGTCAGATTGCCTGGAACTGGAGTTAAAAATGGCTATTAGCTCTCATGTGGGTACTGGGATTTGAACCTGGGTCTTCTGCAAGAGCAGCCAGTATACTTAACTGCTAAGCCAGTCCCTAATTCAGGTTCGATCCCCAGCACCCACATGGCAGCCGAGAACCGTCTGAAACTCCAATTCCAGGAGAACTCCAATTCCAGGAGAACTCCAGTTCCAGGGGAATCCGACGCCGTCTTCTGACCGCGGCATTGCACGACACAGGTGCACAAACTTGCATGCAGACAGTACATTCATACACATACAGAAATAAATTTTAAAAATTGTTTAAAAAAATTTTTTTTAGTTTTAAAGGAGGATTTAATCTAATTACTATGCTGAGCTGTCACTCAACCCGGGAGGAGTATGGCAACAAGGTGGGGGTTACAATTCATAAGTATAACAGCCAATCAGAGTTTAGTATCACAATTAATGTTACCAATCAAGTATACCACCAGCCAATCAGAGTTTAACACCACAGTTACAGTTACCAATCAAAAGGAAGCACACAAAGCATCAAACCAATTACAGAAGCAAGAGACAACAGTTAAAGTTAGCCAATCAAGGGGAAACTCATGAAGCAAGCAAACCAATCATTCTTAGAATGACTAAGGAAAAATGGCTTAATGGTATCTGAGAACACTATCCCTGAATTTTTAGAATCTTCTATCTCAATAATCCTCTATCTCATTTCCCTCTCTCATTGTGAGGTCTTCAAATCCTTGAGGGAAATAAGAGTTGACCACAGTTGGTGTTTCCAAGATGGAATGATCTCTGCTAGGGAGAGGGTTGTATTGGGTCCTTAGCACCATGGGTTTGTTTAATAAATGTTTATTAAACTGTTTAATAAATCTGACAAGTGAGTTAAGGGTGCATGGGCCACAGTGAGAGCAACCAGAAGGATAAGTTTACTGGCAGATCCAGGAAGTCTTTTGCTCTCTGCTGAGAAAGAAACTGGATCTTTGGGAAATCTTGACACTAAACTGCCTAGCCAATTTTTATCTCCTACTTTTATCACATTACCCTCTCTTCTAGTTTTTCTTCATTTGCTGTGACAAAACACTCTGACTAAAACCAACTTGGGGAGGAAAGGGTTTATTCAGCTTATATCTCCTGGGTCACAGTTCATCACTTAGGGAGCCCAAGGCAGGAACTCAGGGCAGGAACCTGGAAGCAGGAGCTGAAGCACAGGCCATGGAGGAACGCTGCTTACTGGCATGCAACCTTGGCCCATACCTAGACTGCTTTTTTATACTGTACATAACAACCTGCCCAGGGGTAGCACCACCCATAGTGGGCTGGGCCCTCCCACATTGCTCAACAAGCAAGACAATACTCCACAGATGTGGCCGCAGGCCAGTCCAATGGAGCCAATTCCCCAGTTAGGCCCCTTCAACCCAGGTGTATCAAGTTCACACTAAAGCTATCCAGCACACCCTCTGAGAAGGTTACCCCAATTGCCAAGAAGGAATTGGGGTGCCAACTGCTCTGACTCCTTCCATACTGAAAAGGGACATAGGGGTGGCAACTGGGGTACCCCCTGCTCAGTGGGTCTATCTAAAAGACCCTCAAAAGTATAGTTATAGAGAGAACAAAGTGCTTGACTGGTGCCTGTGAAAGAGAAGTGAAGGCAAGAGTAGTTAGGTACATTTTCTAGGCAAGGAACCAGGAAATGAACAGTGTGAATTAAATGTCCAACTTAAAAGTCCATTAGAATTTCTCAATGAGGGGTTACAAAGCATCCATTTATTGGGTTTCTCCTTTTGTTCATTTGGCCATGGTGTCTGGACTCAGGATCTGCTTTCCAGACATTCTGATAGTCACAGTGTGAGTTTCCCCTTAGATAGTTGCTAAATAGAGGCAATTTTATTATTTGACAATAATAGATCTCATAGGATTTTAAGTCTAAAGTTTGGAAGCACAAACTCTCAGATATTAAAGGAAATATAATGATTACTTATCTTTTGGTTATACTTTCCTTTTGGGGGTTTTAAGTCCATACAGTTAGCCCAGATTAACCAAGCTTTGTTTTCTGAAGGTCAGTTAAGGATCTGGTCCTCAGGAGCCACTTTTGTCTTTATAGACTGGACACTGGCTAGAGTCCCATTAGTAGATCTTTAAGACCTCCCTGTACAAGAGGACTGGTACCTCACAATTGCAGGACATTTCAAGAGATGCCCCCATATATAGTCCTCTAGAACTTGTTTGACCTCAGGGGACAAGGAACAAAGTTGTTCCTTAAGTCCCTTGGCCAAATTGGTATGGTTGTTAACCATCCAGAAAGTATAAGTTACACCAGTTTGATACCTTAATTACTGTATAATATTTTAGATAAGGCTTGGACAGAAACCCAAGCAGTCTTGTATAGTACTGACCAGAAGAGGGATTTAGCACCACAGGTTAAGCAGGCATAGCCCACGAGAGAGAATTAAACAATTTCAGGCCTATCTTAAATGTAAACTGATTACTACAATTTACTACAAAAAGGATCAGTCTCTTTCATTCCCAGACCCCCCCATCCTGATTTATAGTTCTCCCAGAAATATAGGAGTTGTATCACATACCAGAAATCAGAAAATAAGCTGATAAGGATTACCAAGCCCATCCAAACTGTCTTCTTCTGGACTTCATGCAGCTGGTTCAGAAGGGTAGAACCTAGCTTTTTTAGTCAAATTATCTTGTTATATCAAAGGAAATATAAAAAGTAACACTTTTGAGAAACATAAAGTACATCTTTCATTAGCCATAGGTAACCCAGTATTTGTGTCCATGTAATCCAAATCTGTAACAGGGAGTCCAGTGCAAGCCAGGAGTGTACTGAAAATTAACAACTCTGTATATTTACAATCCTATTCAGGCCATTAGTAAACTAGCCTAAGTGTTTATACCAATTTAATTTAACACAGTTATCTTATCCTTTTCCTACACCTTGAAGTGCCATTTAATGTGTATATAAAGCTTGGGCAAAACTGAATACTTTTGAATAAATCTTGACTAGATATACATTTTGCTTCTTAAACTACTTGACCAAACCTTAGAAAATTAAGCTTATTCATATAGTCTCACCTTTTCCCTTCCATAACAAACCCCCTTAGACTTTTATCACTTGCATAGACTTTCTTATCATCTTTATATAAATCCTTACTAAAAATATCTCTCTAACATTATTTTCATGTTCTCATTTCCTTTCTTTTTTTTTTTTTTTGGTCTTTTCCAGACAGGGTCTCCCTGTAGCCCCAGCTGTCCTGGAACTCACTCTGTAGACCAGGCTGGGCTTGAACTCACAAAGATCCGCCTGCCTCTGCCTCCCAAGTGCTAGGATTAAAGGCGTGTGCCACCATGCCCCGCCTCATTTCCTTTCTTAATACCATGAGACACAATAACATTCATAAACAGATCGACCCTTAGTTGTGCAGATTTACTAAGTAATCAATATTTATTTCCATGGGATGGTTATCTCAAATACACTAGTATAAACTGTGAGATTCCCTTGCAAGCCTGGGAGCAGGTTTTGAATGACCAGTATCCTTGAATGCTTAGAGGTGTTTTACATAGGCCTGGCAAATGTCCCGATACGTATAACACATAGAAATAAATTCTACCCTAGAACTAATATTCTTAAGGACCAAGGACCATAGCGTAATTTAACAGTTTTAGCTTACATGACAACTTACTTATAAATCAACTTGATATCATGTAAATCATTAGCATTAGACATGAGCCTATACATTTAATCAATCCCATAAAATAAATACTGTGGTTAGACACAATGTCATGACAAACTAGTTTCAAACCCAAAACTTTAGCGCATTTTCAGAAATGTAGCAAATATCCCTCACTGGGTTTCCACTTTAATGAGAGATGGAAAATGAGATGGACCAGATAAACTCCATTTTGTTCAGAAATCATTATTTTCAACCTTAACCTAAACCTCCACTGTGCTGGGATTGAAGGCATACTAGGATTAAAGGCATGGCCCACCACAACCTGCTGGGGAACTCTCAGGAGTGGCCCCCAGTCACAAGATCCAGGCTTAAGTTGTGGTGAGATTAGCTAACTTTTGCTCTTTGTAAAATGCTTGACATGCCAATGAAATACCTCTGCTCTGGAAATGTTCCTTAAGACTGGTTAATGCTTGTTTCTGATCCATAACACTAATAAGGCAATAAAGATCAATCCATTATTAAAGACCATTTAGAGATTGACATCACCAAAAGCATGAAGTGAAGTTATATAGTTTTCAGGCAGTTAACATTCATAGTTGTCTGCAGTTAAGTCTGTTTTACAGTAGCATACAGGAGCCTAGAAAGTTTCAGAGATTAAAACACAAGCATAGTGCTCACTTCGGCAGCACATATACTAAAATTGGAATGATACAGAGAAGATTAGAATGGCTCCTGTGCAAGAATGACACGCAAATTCGTGAAGTGTTCCATATATTTTTTTTATCCTTTGAGAAAGCTTGAAGGCATTCCATATTTTAAATAAACAAATAAATAAAACACAAGCACACAGCACATGGCTAGCCAGACCAGCAGGACAGCAGTTCAGGCCCAGGGAGGTACTTTTGCTTCCTATGAGGAGGAAGGGAGGTGGACAACACTGCAGAAACCCAAAGCCCAATGGCAGTCCCTGGCTACCCACTCCCACCTCCTGTAGGCAAGAGACTGGATTGGCCCAGGCACTTCTGGCGATCAGCACCTATAAAGCACCCCAGAAAACGTGTGGCACCCTGATTGACCCAGGTGCCAGACCCCAAATGGGTCTCTAGCAGAGACCGCACAGCCATACGTGGGCACTCCAAGGAGCTCGGGAACTTCTCCAAGCTCCAAAGACCTCCACCCAAGCCAGACCAAGATTCCTGACTAATTGCTGATGAAATTTTTACTAGCTAGCAAAAGGCAGTTTATTTCAGGTCCTTTGAGACAGGGTCTCCTTGTAGCAGCTGGGTGGAAACTCGCCAAGCAGACCAGACGGGCTGACCTTTAGCTCACAGAGAACTGCCTGCCTCTGCTTCCCAAGGACTGGGATTAAAGGTGTGTGCCGCCATGCCCGGCCCAGAGGCATCGAAAGTGCCCCAAACCAAACCAAAGAGTAGGGCTACAGGAAAGGGACTTAGGATAAAGCCTGAAAGACAGAACAAAGGCCAGTCCCAGAATTCATTCCCAGAACTGAAGGCAAGTTAATATGTTGAATCAGGGCTACATCCAGCCTGAAGTTCTCACACCCACAGAGGTCTCAAAGAAACACAAATCAGACAGAACATTCAGAGCAAAATACTTCCAAAGCAAGCAAGTTACCTCACACAACCATCTTGAAAGCAAACACAAACCAAAAGTCATCTAGAAAATAGGATCCTTAAACAACCAACTCACATGCTGATTCCTATGAACAATTACCACTCAAGATTTGTGAAGCATTTGATAGACTCGGAGATAATAAATTTAAAGATGTCTACAGTATCCAAATTTTAGGCCTCTAACTGCATTTTTAAATATCCGTATTTAAAGTTTGCATGTGTGCATTTAGTCTGGCATGACAAAACAAAACAAATGATTCTGTGCACATAAAGGATGGAATGAAACTTGAATTGGCCACTTTGTTTTTCAGAACCAACATGAGACAATTACAATGACTGAATTACAAACACACATGAAAACTTAGACACATGACAAGCAGGGAGGGATACATGAATCTTAGACACACGGAAGAAAAGTTATCATAAAATTTATCATCCAAGAATCCACACCAGACACACCAAAGGATGGAAAACCAAGACTTTATTTTGGGGAAAAAGTAAACCAGCATGCTGGGGTGTGAGGGAAAAGACTCCGACTCCGATAACTTGGCTCACAGGCCTTTTATACAGGGTCTAGGGGAAGTTTATCGGGGTTTGGGTAACTTATAGCCTTATTGGATAATAGCAGGGTTACAGCTCATGGTTAGCTCAGCCCACCTGCCCCCACATAGCAAAGGTTATCTTTAGACACAATCTTGGGACAGGAAGGAGGAAATGTTAGGTCAGTCCACCTGCCCTCACATATCAACAGTATCAACAGTTATCTTTACACAAATTTAAATTTTATTAGCTGTTCTTGAGGCCTGAGCAACTGACCTTGAGCAATTGAACTTTTCCCTGAATTGGGCAGGTTCTAGTAATTGCTTAAAATGGTGCCTATGCTCAAAATGGAGTCAGTGTGGGCCTTTCTTACAAGACATAGTTACCACCTTTAAATCTGGTAAAAGTTGGACCCCTTTCTTCTCCTGTAGCCTATAGTAGGAGATACAGAGGCTCATGTGGCTTTGGGTGGGACAGGCCCCAGGGGAGTCTCTAAATTTTCCGGCAGAGCAGGGGTCAGGTTCGGTGGCAGCTGAGGACCCCTGAGCTAAAGGGGAGGTTGACCAAGAGGGGCAGCCAAGGGGCCATCACCATTCCAGATTTTATAAAGTTCTGAGACCACCAGGCTTTACTTTTGCTTTGGCTTTTGCTTTTGCTTTAGACTCTGGAAAGGGAAAGAGCATTAGATCCAACAGAGTGATGGTTAATTAGGAGTGCTCCCTGCCCCATATTTCTAGCAGTAAGAGCCCTTAAGGAAAAGTATAATCCAAAAAATGAAGGAGATAGGAATAAACAAACAACACACACACACACACACACACACACACACACACACACACAAACCCGGACAGGTAGGACTATACAGACTCAGACACCAGATACATGTAGGGATCGATCCTCACTCACACACGCACCCACTCACCAGTTAACCAAAACACCAACCAGGCTGAGAAAGACATCTCTTTTCAGCACCCCAAACGGTTCAGGCTGCGTCCAGCCCCCTGAATGGGGCTTTAACCAGTTTAGAGCTCTTTTCCAGAAATGGGCCTGTCTGGATGAGTGCAGACTCAGAGTGACTGGAGATGGGGAACTTCTCCCATAGTTCTCCCCCTAGTCACTCACCGCTAATGAAGGTCTCCACTGAGTACCCACCTCAGGGTGGCCTCTGTATCTTGGTGGGACCTCCAACTGTTGTAAAGTCTCAGCAGAAAGATTAACTATGTGGAGTTTTAAAGGAGGGTTTAATTTAATTATGATGCTGGGCCGACACTCAACTTGGTAGAAGTATGGCCCCTAATTAAAAATTTTTAAATCCATTGTGAAATGTAGCACAATGAAACCATTTTCTCTAATACTATTTCTTGTTTTGTTTTAATGTATCTTTAATTGTGTGTATTTGTGTGTAGGGGGATACAGGCATGTAAGTACAGGTGCCTGCAGAAGCCAGAGGTGTTGGATCCCCCAGGAGTTGGAGCTACAGGTAGTCGTGAGCCTTCTGACATGGTTGCTGGGAACTGAAGAAAAGCACTCTCAATCACTGAGCCATCTGTCCAGCCACTTCAATGCTATTTTTATGCTTAATTGTGAAATAATGCACAAAACAGTAGAGTATGAAAGTAAATATCTATAATAAAAAAAAAAAATTAAGTTGTGAAGCCAACACTACCTAGTAAAGAAGTCAAGCATTTACAACCAAGAGAACTCAGCTGAAAGGTCGAGACACAGCCGACAGCAATAAGAAGATCCCTTAATGTCTTATAATTTCCACGACCCCTTCATCCTTTCTATTCTTTTGACTGAACAGTGTGAATTCCCTTGTCTTTAGTGTGTATATTTGAATGTGTTCTCAAAGGCTCTGGTCTTTGAGAGTTTGTTTACTCACAGGCACAGGCCATTCCTTCTGATTGGATCTCAAAACAAATCCAGGAAGAAGTGTATATGGTGGGCTAAAGCCCATTGGATCAAGGATGGCCTTAAAGAAGAACCTGATGTCAAAGTTTGATAGCTTGTGGGTCCTTACGGGACAGCTCCCCTCTCACAGGGGGCTGATGGCCTCCTCATTTCTCTTTGCATGTTGATTGTCAATAGGTGACAAAAATCCTATTTTAAATCTGTGAATCTCTGATCTTTCTTTTTTTTTAAATTTTTATTTAATTTTATTTATTTCTGTATGTGTATGAATGTACTGTCTGCATGCAGATCTGTGCACCCGTGTCGTGCAATGCGTGGAGGTCAGAAGAGGGTCTCGGATTCCCCTGGAACTGGAGTTCTCCTGGAATTGGAGTCTCAGACGGTTTTTGGCCACCATGTGGGTGCTGGGGATCGAACCCGGGTCCTCTGCAAGAGCGGTCGGCGCTCCCAACTGCTAGGCCATCTCTCCAGCCCGAATCTCTGGTCTTTCATTTCCACAACAGATACATCCTTAGTCCAGGCTAAGAAAGAGAAATGATTGAGCCCAGGGGCCACAAACTCTCCCCAAAGTATGTCATGTCCCTTCCCCCTAGTAATTCTATGCTTTGAATATCTTCCCTGAAGTTTCTTGTGTTGGAAATTTAATTCTCAAATTCATGTTAGTGGTATTAGGAGGTGAAAACTTTGGAAGGCCATTGGATCTGTTGTCATGAGTGAGTTAATCTTTTCATCAAGTAATGGGTTATTGAGGAAATGTCTTCATAATAAAAGTAAGCTCTCCCCAGGAGCTGCTGTCCCATCATGGGAAGACTGTGTCACACTGAGATGCAGAAAGAAGACCCCTCACCAGGTTCTAAGCATATGTTTCAGCCATTCTTGGAACAGCGGCCTCCAGTACCATGAGCCAAATAAATGCCAACTCTTTGTCATTTAACTGTCTATAACGTTCAGTTTAAGCACAAGAAAGTGAACACACAAGTGGTGACTACTACCCTGAGTTTGGTAGTTTGGTATCTTTTCCATATTTTCTTTTTTTTTTTTTTTTTGGTCTTTTCAAGATAGAGTCTCCCTGTAGTCCCAGCTGTCCTGGAACTCACTCTGTAGACCAGGCTGGCCTCGAACTCACAAAGATCTGCCTGCCTCTGCCTCTCAAGTGCTAGGATTAAAGGTGTGCGTGCACCACGCCCGGCCATATTTTCTTTTAGGTTTACCATCTATGTGCTGGACATAGATACAACAAAAGTATGCTGCCATTTTTATCACAAGCTTGCAGAGGAGGGAAGAAGTCACAAGGTTTTATAGTTGCTGATTTCTGCATTGTAAATATTCCTACTACAGCTATTTTCTTTTTTTAAAATTTATATTTATTTATTTATGAGAGAAGCATGGGGCAGGGAATGTGGGGGTGGGGTGGTTCAGAGGCCAATTTGCAGAAGTCGGTTCTCCCCTTCCACCATGTGGCTTCCAGGAACTGAAGTCGAAGGCAAGCTTCTTTACCTGTCGAGGCATTTTCTGGCATGACTACCATAGCTACTATCCAGAGAACAATGTACATCCAACAACTCATAAGATCTCTGTAATCTGATAACCAGTATTCCCACAATGACTCCCAAACATCACTGTCAATAGCTTTAAGATTTTGACAAAAATAGGGGCTGAAGAGAGGGCCCAGCAGTTAAGAGCACCAACTGCTCTTGCAGAGGACCCGGGTTCAATCCCTGGCACCCACATGGTGGCTAAGAAACATCTGTAACCCCAATTCCAGGAGAACTACAGTTCCAGGGGAATCTGAGACCCTCTTCTGACTTCCACGGCATTGCACGACATGAGTGTACAAACCTACATGCAGACAGTACACTCATACACATACAAAAATAAAAATTAAAAAAAATTTTAAAAAGACTCTTTAAAAAAAGATTTTGACAAAAATAAAAGCATTTGTTAATTGGCATTAATAAAAGCCATTAAGGTAAGAGTAAGTTCAAAAAATGTTGTACAATGAAATTTTTATTAATGTTCACTATATTTCAACTATCCCATTCATTCTTCAGTTGGATGGACTTTAAAAGATGCCTGTAAGCAAAAGAGTTCTAGACACTGTTAATATGTATATCATCTTTTGTTAAGTGCTGGGTATTGAACCCATAGTCTTGCATATGGTAGGTAAGTGCTTTGCCTCTGAGTTACATCCATATTTGATAATCTGCTCACAGCTTTTCTGGTATATCTCCCAAAATCTGAGATGAGAATACTGCTAATGAATAGGCAAAAAAATGCTTTAACAACCCAAATCTTTACCTCAACAAAATTTATAAATGAAATAAATTGCTTAATAGTCAATAAATTGTTTTATAAAACTAAAAACAGAACTTCCATATTATATTACATTACTCTTCTGTTTCTGTAATAAAACACCATGACCAAGGGAATTTATAGGAAGAAGAGTTGATTTGAGCTTCCGGTTCCAGAGAATTCAGAATCCAACATGTGGGGGAGGTAGACGAGCAGGAGAAAGTTAAGCACTCACATCTTCAAGCAGGCACAGGAAGCGCAGAGTAGAAATTTGACAAGGCTTAAGAACCCTCGAGGCCTACCCCCAGTGACATGCTTCCTCTAGCAAGGCCACACCTTACAAGACTGCCCAAAATGGTGCCACCAACTGGGGACAAAATGCCCAAATAGTTGGACATTCTATGGGAACATTCTCATTCAAACCACCACATTCCACACCTTGGCCCCCATAGGCTCATGACCATATAAAATTCAAAAACCCATTTAGTTCATCTTTAAAAGTCCCCATAGTGTTTATCAGTCTCAATACTATTCAAAGTCCAGAGTCCAAAATCTTAAGAAATCTTTTAGCCTGGCTTGGTGGCGCACGCCTTTAATCCTAGCACTTGGGAGGCAGAGGCAGGCAGATCTTTGTGAGTTCAAGGCCAGCCTGGTCTACAGAGTGAGTTCCAGGACAGCTGGGGCTACAGGGAGACCCTGTCTCAAAAACACCAAAAAAAAAAAAATCTTTTAACTGTAAGCTCTTATAAAATCAAGACAAATCATAAGCTTCCAACATAAAACAGAACCAAATACACATTCCTACTCCATGGGGGCATATTGGGGAAATACTGGACCAAAACAAGACCAAAAACTAGCAGGGCACAATCCAGTAGCTCCATGTCTGACTTCTGGGACTTTACTTCCAAAGGGCTTAGATGGCTCAGCCTCTCCAGCTTTGCTGTTCACAACAGCTCTCTCTCAGGCTGATACCCACACTCCCTGTATGCAGCTCTCCTTGGCAAATGCCTTACAGCTTTAGCTTCCACAATGTCTTCTTGGGGTCTCTACTGCCAACCAGGCTTTGCCTTCACAGCTTCACGCAATGGCCTATCAGGGCCTTCTTTATGCAGGGATGCCCCTGCTGCGTGCTGCCTGGCCTAGGTGGGTCTCTGAAACCATAGAGGAAGAACTGATGACCCCTTCACTCTTGCATCTTTCATGCCTTTAAAGCCAGCATGTGAACAGCATCACTAAGTTCCACTGCTGGCCTGGGGTGGACTTAGGCCTGCTTTATCCACAGTATCAGTAGCTTTTCTATGCTGTAGTTTTCTAGGAGTGGAAAACTCCTCTGGCATTATCCTTCCACAAGTTAAAGACTTAGCTAGGTGTCGTCTTCCCTGCAGGTACTTTCCTTGCTTAAGTTCAAATATTTAGGACTCTCCTTAATCACTCTAATCTCCTTATCAAAGGGAGTATCTCCTTAAGCACGTGCCTTGGGTCCAAAATTAATCCTCCTAAAAAAAAGAAATTAATTCTCCTAGTGCCCTTTTTCAATCCAAACTACATTCTTCAGTTCTTTCTGCCTTTTAGCTCTTTTTCACTGTAGAAATGCAAAATATTCGGGCTGGAGAGATGGCCTAGTGGTTAAGAGCGCCGACCTTTCTTGCAGAGGACCCGGGTTCAATCCCCAGCACCCACATGGTGGCCAAGAACCATCTGAAACTCCAATTCCAGGAGAACTCCAGTTCCAGGGGAATCCGACACCCTCTTCTGACCTCCGCAGCATTGCATGACATGGGTGCACAGACTTGCATGCAGACGGTACATTCATACACATACAGAAATAAATAAAATTAATTTAAAAAAATTTTTTTAAAGAAATGCAAAATATTCACCATTAATAACCATGCCACTGTTTGTTTCTATATTAGGCTGTCTTGAAATTTTCTCCAACAAGGAATTTAGTCCATTACTTTTCTTTTTTTTTTTTTTTTTTTTTTTTTTTTTTTTTTTTTTGGCTTTTTTTTGGCTTTTCAAGACAGGGTCTCCCCAGCTGTCCTGGAATTCACTCTGTAGACCAGGCTGGCCTTGAACTCACAAAGATCCACCTGCCTCTGCCTCCCAAGTGCTAGGATTAAAGGCGAGTGGTCCCACGCCCGGCTTAGTTCATTGCTTTTCAATTTAGCCTCAGGCAAGTTCTTAAGCTGTAGGCAGACTCCAGCCAAGTTCTTGGCCAAAATATACCAGTTGCTGCTCAAGTCCTTATTTCCCTCTGGAACTGCTTTACTATGGATACTACTTTCTTCCAGTCCCTGACTAGAACAGCCCATTAAGCCCTGTTCACAGCACTTAACAGCTTTTCTAGTCCAAATGTCCAAATTCTTCCACATTCCTCCAAAAACCCACATGGTCAGGTTCTTCACAGCCAACAGCCTATTCTCGGTACCAACTTCTGTCTTAGTTATTCTTCTGCTCCTGTGATAGATCAAGGGAACTTATAGGAAAAAGAGTTGATTTGAGCTTCCAGTTTCAGGTTCCAGAAGGACTAGAGTCCATCATGGAGGGGAGGCATGGTGAGATGGCTAGAGCAGGAGCAGAAAGTTAAGTGCTCACATCTTCAAGGAGGCACAGAAAGCAGAGAGCAACTGGAAATCTGGCACACTTTAAGAACCCTCAAAGGCCTCGCCCAGTGATATGCTTCCTCCAGCAGAGCTGCACTTTCTAATACATCCAAAATAGTGCCACCAACTAGGGACAAAATGTCCAAATACTTGGAACCTGTGGGGGACATTCTCAGTCAAACTAGCACACATATGATCTAACAATACTGTGTCTGGGTATATACTTGAAGGAATCAAAGTCAGCATGCAGCGGAGATACCTGTATATCTGTTTATTGGAGCACAAGTCACAGTACCCCAGTTATGGAATCAACCTAGATATTCATCACCAGATGAGTGGATGAAGAAAATGTGGCACCTGAAACTTCTGGAGTAAGATAGGAGATTAGAAATTTCTTGTGTGTGCCACGGTAAATGAGAAGAGTCAGGACAACAAAGGACCATCCATGCTCAAAAGAGGGAAGATGGGAAGATGGGAAGAATATCAGAATCATGAACAAGCTGACAGGACTACAAAGAACCACAGAGAAACAGAAGGGAGCCCCAGCAAAAAGAAATGAGCAGCATTATCCCAGCAGCAACTCCAGGAAGGTGGCAGGAAAACCACAGTCTCATCCAAAACATATGTCAGGAGAACCCTGTGAGCAGAGACTGGCATACCTCCCCACAGCTCTCATAAGCAATGAAGAAATCCCTTTAGTTATTTTGCATTTCTCAGAGGCTGAGTGTCTCACTTAAGGGAGACTATTGTTTCAGGCTCAGTGGTTAAGAAAGCTTGTTGTTCTTGCAGAGGAACTGAGTTTGGTTCCCAGCATCCATGTCAGGGGCTCACAGCTACCCGTAACTCCAGCCCTAGGGAACCCAACACCTTCTTTGGGCCATTGCAGGCACTTGTGCACCTGTGCACATACCCATATACAGACATACACACACACACACACACACACACACACACACACACACACATATATATATATGAATATATATATAATATATATATATATATATATATAAAATGAAGTAAATGTTTAAAAACCTAAAAATAGAACTACCACAGGATCCAGCTATACCATTCTTGGGTATATATTCAAAGGAATCTGAGGCAGCATTGCAGAGATTCTGAACATTCATTCGCAACAGCCAACATGCAGAATCAGTCTAGATGCTCATCAGCAGGTGAGTAGAAAAGAAAATGTGGTATATATACACAATGGTGTTTTATTCAGCCATAAGGACAAACAAAATTGTGTCATTTTTCAGGGAAATGAACAAAACTGAAGATCATGCTATGTAAAATAAGCCAGATTCAAAGACAATTTCACATCTTTTCTCTCATATGTGGGACCTAGATTTTAAAATATATTTATATTAATGTCAGGCGTGGTGGCACACACCTTTAATCCTAGCACTTGGGAGGCAGAGGCAGGTGGATCTTTGTGAGTTCAAGGCCAGCCTGGTCTACAGAGTAAGGTTCAGGACAGCTGGGGCTACGGGGAGACCCTGTCTCAAAAACACCAAAAAAATTTATATTAAAAACATATAGCTGACATGAAAGGAGAGGACTATTTGACAAGCTCTCACAGCTGACCCATCTCTAAAGCCCCATGGAAGTAGAAGCGACACTATTAGGGAAGAGGAGAAACAACTGAGGGGAATACAGTCAAAGTACATTATATACTCTATGGTTTTCAAACTTCGTAGAGTATAGGTTCTTGAAATATTCCCGTATGATTTTCTGGACTTTTTCTTGTCTGTTGTGATTTTCCCTTTCATCACGGATTGTATTTGATTTGGAGTTTTCCTTCTTTCTTTTGGTTACCTGGGCTAGAGGTCTGTCTATCTTGTTTATTCTTTCAAAGAACCAAACTTTTTGGTTCATTGATTTTTTTTGTATTGGTTTTTTGTTTCTATTTCATTGATTTCTTTGCTCTTGATTTTTTTATTTCTTCCTGTCTGTTGCGTTTAGGGTTCATCTGTTGTTGCCTCTCAAGTGCTTTTAACTGTAGTGTTAGATCATTCACTTGTGTTCTTTCTGTTTTTTTAATGTAGGCATCCAGGGTATAAACTTCCCTCTTAGGACTGCTTTTAAGGTATCCCATAGGTTTTGTTGTGTTGTATTGTCATTGTCATTTCAGTGTCCAGGAATGCTTTTATTTCTTTCTTTATCTCTTCCTTGACCCATTCATTATTCAGAGTGTGTTGTTTAGTCTCCAGTGTCTTTGTAGGCAGAGGGCTTATCCTAGTGTTGGTGGTTGAGCTTTATTGCACTGTGGTCTGATATGAATGCATGAAATTATTTCAATCTTTTTGTATTTGTGAGGTTTCTTCTGTGCCCAGTATGTGGTCGATTTGGAAGATATTCCATGGGGGTGCTGAGTAGAAAGTGTATTCTCTGGTATTAGTGTGGAATATTCCATAGAGGTCTATGAGGTCCATTTGGTGTAACATATCGTTCAGTTTCAGATGTCTCTCTGTTATTCTTTGGTCCTTTTGACCTAATCCAAAGGACTCAGTGGGGTATTGAAGTCCCCTACTATGAGTGTACTGGGGTTAGTTGTGACTTGTGGTCCTGGAGAAATGTCTTTATAAGTTTGGGTGCACCAAGTTTGGGGCATATATATTCATGATTGTGAAATATTCTGGTCAATTTTCCTTTAACAAAAATGTAATGGCCTTCTTTGTCTCTTCTGATTTCTTTTACTTTAAAGTCTATTTTGTCTGATATTAAAAATAGCAACACCTGCTTTCTTTTTAGGTACATTTGCTTGGAATATTTTTTTCCATCCTTTCACTTTAAGGTGGTGTCTGGCCTTGAAGGTAAGATGTGTTTCTTGTTAGACTAGCATATAGATGGATTCTGTTTCCTAATCCAATCTCCCATCTATGTCTTCTGATTGGCGAATTTAGTCCATAATATTTAAGTTATGACTGATAGGTCTGTGTTTGCTTCCTTTTGCCTTGTTATCCATTTGCAGTTTGGGTTTAGGTTTCTTTTTCTGCAGTTAAGCTTTTATTAGTTTCTCTTCTAGGTGCTTGGGGGATGGTTGCTCCTTTTTCTGTCTTTTGAATTGCTTCAAGTATTTCTGAAGGGTGGTCTTCCGGACATGTATTCTTTAAAGTTTTTTATGTTATGGAAGGTTTTTTCTCTCCTTCAACTATAATCGACATTTTGCTGGGTATAGTAACCTGGGTTGGCAATCTATTGTCCTTTAACACTGGGATGCTTTGCTCCAGTTCTTCTTGCTTTCATAGTTTTCATTAAGAAGTCAGTTTTAGGGCTGGAGAGATGGCTAGCAGTTAAGAGCGCCGACCACTCTTGCAGAGGACCCGGGCATCACCCCAGCACCCACATGGCGCCGAGACCGTCTGAAACTCCAATTCCAGGAGAAAACTCCAGTTCCAGGGGAATCCGAGACGCTCTTCTTGGACCTCGCGGTATTGCACGACATGGGTGCACAAACCTGCATTGCAGACAGTACATTGATACACATACTGAAATTAAAAAAAAAAAAAATTAAAAAAAAGAAGTCAGTTGTAATTTCTGATAGGTTTCCCCTTATAGGTCACTTGTTGTTTTTCTTCTTGAGGCTTTAAGGATTTTGTCTTTGTTTTATTTTTTATGAAAGTGTACCAAATAATTCACAAAAACTTAAATACTTGATGGCACTATCATGTGAAGATTCTGTTCTCTTTTTTTTTTTTTTTTTTTTTTGTCTTCGAGACAGTCTCCCTGCGCCCCAGCTGTCCTGAAACTCACTTGTAGACAGGCTGGCCTTGAACTCACAAAGATCCGCCTGCCTCTGCCTCCCAGTAGCTAGGATAAGCGTGCGCCACCACGCCCGACCGATTCTTTTCTCTTTTACTAATGAATATATTTTCTCAGTTCCTAGTACTATGAAAATGAAAAATATAACAGCATTAATTATACCATCTTGATTTGGTATTGCATTGTACTTATCTGATGAAAGGTAATAGAAGAAAATAGATGAAATATATATATTATGTGTGTGCATATATAGCATTTCTACTTTCTTTAGATTTTTCACATTTCTTTTATTTTTATTTTATGTGTATGAATGTTTTGCCTGCATGTGTTTAAGTGTGCCACATGTGTGCAATGCCTATAGAGGCTAGAAGGGGGCATCACATGCCCTGGAACTGGAACTACAGCCTGATATTAGGGGCCATGTGGTGCTGGGAATTGAACCTGGGTCTTCTGCAAGAGCAGCCAGTGCCCTTTACCCCTGAGCCGCCTCTCCAGCCCCTCTATTAGTTCTCTCACTTGCCCTCATTGATTCGTTCCTATAGATTCTATCACCCCGCTGGTGTCATTTCATTGTTCTGATACAGCTGTGCACCATCACATCCTTAATGCTCTTATTGTCTGTGTCTGTAGGTTGTAGCCATAAGAACACAGTTATATACAGGTTATTTTACATAATTTACTTTTAAATTAAGAGAATAAAGGAAAGGTAATAGAGGTTTATACCATGTTTTAATTTACATAAGTACTTTTACTGGTGCTCTTCATCCTTTCATGTGGACTTCAGTTCCATTCTAGGGTCTTTAGTTTTCTGCCTGAGAATTTCCTTCAGTGTTTTTTATTAAGTGGGTCTTTGAGCAATAAATTTCCTCAGCTTTTATTTGAAAATTAGTTCCCTCCCCCTCCTCCCCCTCCTCCCCTCCTCTTCCTTCCCCTTCTCCCTCTCCTTCCCATTCTCCTTTTTTCTCTTCCTCCCCCTTCCCCTTCCTCCTCCCTTTTTTATTTATTATTTTTATTTTATGCGTATGAGTATATTGCCTGTATGTGTGTAAGCACATCTGTGTGGTGCAATGCCTGCAGAGTCAGAAGACATGGATTCCCCTGGAACTGGAGCTACGGAAAGTTGTTTAGCCGCCATGTGGGTGCTGGGAATTGAACCAGGGACCTCTGCAAGTTGCTCTTACCACTGAGCCATCTCTCCAGCCTGCTCTTTCTTTTGGACAGGATCTTATTATACCTCCCAGGTTAGCTTCAAACCTGCAATCTTCTGGCTCCAGCTTCTGAAGTGCTGAGGTTTACAGGCATGCACCACCATGCCTGGCATTATTTTATTTTTGAAAGATATTTTGACTAGATATAAGATTCTTGACAGACATAGTCAAGTTTCACTTCAGCACTTTGACTATGTCCTTTGTCTTAATCCCTTCTCTGTCGCTAATAAATACAAAACACAGCTTGTGTAAGTTATAAAGAAAGGTGTGTCTGGCTCCTGCTCCTTCCCACTGACTCCTAGTGCTGGAGACCAAGCCTGGGGCTGTGCACATTAGGAAAGGACTCTGTCCCCCCTTTTACATTGTGATCAACTATACATAAAAAGGGGATAGGGAGATGCCTTTGTGGGTAAAGTGATTGCCTGGCAACCATAAGACCTGAGTTCAGTCCCCCAGAACAGATGTAAAAATGCTTTTGCCTGAGAGCTGGAAAGATGGCTCAGTGGTTAAGAGCACTGGCTGCTCTTCCAGAGAACCTGGGTCAAATTCCAGCATCTACATGGCATTCTAACAACTGTGTGGTTAAACAGTTGGAGGTTAACAACTGTCTATAACTCCAGTTCCAGGGGAATCAAACATCCTTTTCTGACCTTCATGGGCATTTGCAGGATATGGGGGCACCTACAACATGCAGGAAAACACCAATATACATAGAATAAAACGAATAAATAATTTTTAATGCTGGACATGGTGGAGCACACTTATAATCCCAGCACCAGGGAATTGGAAAGAAGATGATCCCTAGAGCTCACTGGCAAGAGCTCCCAGCCAATGACAGAGCCTGTCTCAAGGACGGTGGATGGTGTTTCTGAGGATGCCACCTGAGGTGGCTCTCCACACACATGCCCACACACATGCCCACACACATATGCCTCAATGCACAACAAAAAAAAAAAAAAAATATACACATATATGTAACAAATTTTTACCACTTTCACAATTCTTTAATACTCTATTTTGGTGCTACTAACTATATTCAAAAAGTTGTGCCCTATTTCTAGAAAATTTTTCATATTCCTAAGCAGAAATTTTGTTCCCATTTTAAACAATAGCTCCTTGTGGCTGGAGAGCTGGCTAAGTGGGTTAAAGTACCTGTTGCTCCTACAGAAGAGATCCAGGTTTCAGTTCCCAGCACCCACCTGGCTACTCATTACCCAACCACCCTCTTCTGACCTATGAACAAGGTGCATATCATACATATAGGCAAATACCCATACACATAAACTAAAATAAAATAAATCTTAAAAAAAAAAAAACCAGAAGGAGAACACTAGGCTGTCCCTCATCACCCACAACAATGAACTCATAAAGCCAGGCATACTGGTGCATACCCTGGACCGCCCCAAACACTTTATCAGGAGTGTTCAAGATGAATTCCTGGGCGGCCAGTGAGACCTTGNTCCTCCTCCTCCCTTTTTTATTTATTATTTTTATTTTATGTGTATTAGTATATTGCCTGTATGTGTGTAAGCACATCTGTGTGGTGCAATGCCTGCAGAGTCAGAAGACATTGGATTCCCCTGGAACTGGAGCTACGGAAAGTTGTTAGCCGCCATGTGGGTGCTGGGAATTGAACCAGGGACCTCTGCAAGTGCTCTTAACCACTGAGCCATCTCTCCAGCCTGCTCTTCCTCTTTGTGACAGGATCTTATTATATCTCCCAGGTTAGCTTCAAACCTGCAATCTTCTGGCTCCAGCTTCTGAAGTGCTGAGGTTACAGGCATGCACCACCATGCCTGGCATTATTTTTATTTTTGAAAGATATTTTGACTAGATATAAGATTCTTGACAGACATAGTCAAGTTTCACTTCAGCACTTTGACTATGTCCTTTGTCTTAATCCCTTCTCTGTCGCTAATAAATACAAAATCACAGCTTGTGTAAGTTATAAAGAAAGGTGTGTCTGGCTCCTGCTCCTTCCCACTGACTCCTAGTGCTGGAGACCAAGCCTGGGGCTGTGCACATTAGGAAAGGACTCTGTCCCCCCTTTTACATTGTGATCAACTATACATAAAAAGGGGATAGGGAGATGCCTTTGTGGGTAAAGTGATTGCCTGGCAACCATAAAGACCTGAGTTCAGTCCCCCAGAACAGATGTAAAAATGCTTGGCCTGGAGCTGGAAAGATGGCTCAGTGGTTAAGAGCACTGGCTGCTCTTTCAGAGAACCTGGGTTCAATTTCCAGCATCTACATGGCATTCTAACAACTGTGTGGTTAAACAGTTGGAGGTTAACAACTGTCTATAACTCCAGTTCCAGGGGAATCAAACATCCTTTTCTGACCTTCATGGGCATTTGCAGGATATGGGGGCACCTACATACATGCAGGAAATACACTCATATACATAGAATAAAACGAATAAATAATTTTGTAATGCTGGACATGGTGAGGCACACTTATAATCCCAGCACCAGGGAATTGGAAAGAAGATGATCCCTAGAGCTCACTGGCAAGAGCTCCCAGCCAATGACAGAGCCTGTCTCAAGGACGGTGGATGGTGTTTCTGAGGATGCCACCTGAGGTGGCTCTCCACACACATGCCCACACACATGCCCACACACATCCATGCCCTCTCCCCCCACATGCACACAAATAAAAAATATACACATATATGTAACAAATTTTTACCACTTTCACAATTCTTTAATACTCTATTTTGGTGCTACTAACTATATTCAAAAAGTTGTGCCCTATTTCTAGAAAATTTTTCATATTCCTAAGCAGAAATTTTGTTCCCATTTTAAACAATAGCTCCTTGTGGCTGGAGAGCTGGCTAAGTGGGTTAGAGTACCTGTTGCTCCTACAGAGGATCCAGGTTCAGTTCCCAGCACCCACCTGGCTACTCATTACCCAACCACCCTCTTCTGACCTATGAACAAGGTGCATATCATACATATAGGCAAATACCCATACACATAAACTAAAATAAATAAATCTTAAAAAAAAAAAAAACCAGAAGAGATACCGCCACTAGGCTGTCCCTCATCACCCACAACAATGAACTCATAAAGCCAGGCATACTGGTGCATACCTGGAACCCCAACACTTATCAGGAGTTTCAAATGATCCTGGGCTGCACAGTGAGACCTTGCCTCAAAAATAAAAGAACAGTACTTAGTGCCATGGTACATGCTTGTAAGCCCAGCATGCAGGGGGCAAAGGCAAGAGGATTCCTGTAAATTTGAGGCTAGCTGATCTAACATAGTGAGACCTTGTCTTAAAGATGAAGGGAACAACAAAAAAGTGGTGGTGGTAGAGGAACCTAAACAAAATCAAAATGGAAAAAAAAAACCCAGCTCCTCATTAAGGGTGTGACCTCTTGTAATACAACCACACTCCAGTAGATGGGCCCACTCCCATGAATTTATGGGTGGCATAAAGCAGACTCAGTGGGTTATTTTAAAAAGGGAGGGTGCTGCCCATGTCGTGCAATGCCGCGGAGGTAAGAAGAGGGTGTCGGATTCCCCTGGAACTGGAATTCTCCTGGAATTGGAGTTTTGGACGGTTCTCGGCTGCCATGTGGGTGCTGGGGATGGAACCCAGGTCCTCTGTAAGAGCAGTCGGCGCTCTTAACCACTAGGCCATCTCTCCAGCCCCAATCTTCTAGTTTCTTAATGCAGAAGCTTAAATATTTAAGATCATTCCTTTAATTATTTTTTGTTTTACGTATATGAATATTTTGCCTGCATGTAAGTGCACCACATGTATGCAACGCCTGTGGAGGCCAGAAGAGGGCCTGTCTGCTGGTGTTTGTTAGCCATCATGTGGATTCTAGGAACTAAATGTTAGGACCAGCTCAGAAAGAGTTAATCTAGTTGAAGCAAGCCTGGTTTCCATGACTACCTTAACCGCAAGAATACAGTCCGACCCTGAGTTCCTAGTTCCCACAGCTACCTGAGGTCAGGATGAACTTTCTCAGCCCTGTAGGAGTGCTTCTCACCCCCTAAGGAGCCCATTCCTCTCCAAGGGACTTCACACTGCTAAACACAACCAGTCAGCTTAAAGGTCACCACTGCTTGCATTGTGTTTCTGTAGCCTTGCAATTTGTATGTATGATGTCACCAAATACCTCTAGTTTGTGGTTTTTGTCTTTAAAAGGTCTCTGTAACAGACAGTTGGGGTCTCACCCATCCCTGCATGAAGTGGGTTGCATCCCTGACACATCAATAATTGGCTTCTCTGATGCATCAGTTTTCTTAATTGGGTTCTGGTGCACCAGCAAATTAAATAAATTTTGTATTAAAAAATAATAATAAAAAGGGAGGGTGCTGGAAAGCTGGCCCAGTAGATAAGAGCACTGGCTGCTCTTGCAGAGGACCCAGGTTCAATTCCCAGCACTCACATAGTCGCTAACTGTCTATAACTCCAGTTCCAGGGGGATCCAACACCCCTCTTCTGACCTCCACAGATATTGCATGACATGGATGTACTTGCATACATGCAGGCAATACACTCATACACAAAAAGTAAAATTAATGCCAGGCATGGTGGCACACGCCTTTAATCCCAGTGCTCAGGAGGCAGAGGCAGGTGGATCTCTGTGAGTTCAAGGCTAGCTTGGTCTACATAATGAGTTCCATGCCAGCTGGGGCTACAGGGAGACCCTGTCTTAAAAAGACCAATAAATAAATAAATACAAATAAAATTACCAAAAAAAATTGAAATTATGCCCCCAATTGCATAATAACTTTAAGGAAATAACTGCCCAGATTAAAGAGAGAAAGAGAGGAGAAAAGAGAGGAGATGCCATTGTCCAACGTAAAGATGGAGATGGTGCAGGCGCAGATGGTAAGGAATTGCCACCCTTCTGCTCTCATTCGTGCCCTTATAAACCAGGCCCCAGGCCCAGCACCAGCACTGAGACATCATTCTAAAGACACACCTGAATTGGCTGCAACCTTTTCTGAGTTGAAAATTCATGTCTGTTGCTGAATCAATGTTCATGTTCATTTTTTCAGACTCACTTGGAAACATTAGCAAGAGATGACAGATTGGTGTCTGAAGTTTTCTAGGGCATACCCGCAAGATGCCCTAGCTTAAATCTCAGAATGTTTTACTGGTGTCTGTGTATATTTTTTTGTTGAACATTTTCTGTTCTTTGAGTTCCATCCCCTTTATTGAATTATCTTTGATGATTCATTTCTTCTGCCTCCAATCTGTTGTGGAACCTCCCTAGTGAGTTTTATGTTACAGCTACTGTACTTCTCTGTTCTAGAAATTCCCTCTGGATCTTTTATAATATCTATCTCTTTATTAATATTTTCAGTTTGATGAAACATTGTCCACATGGCTTCCTTCTTTTAATATTTATTTATTTATTTATTTATTTATTTATATGAGTGTATTGCTTGCACGTGTATAAGTGCCCCATGTCATACAAGGCCTGCAGAGGACAGAAGAAGGTGTTGGATCCCTTGGAATTGGAGTTATAGGTCTGAGTATTATGGTAGAGCATTCAGGAGGCAGAGGCAGTCTGACCTCTGTGATATCAAGTGCAGCCTGACCTACATAGCAAGTTCCAGACAGTTGGGACTATAAGGAGACCCTGTCTCAAAGAGAGGGGGAGAGAGAAAGTACTGCCTATTCAAAGTTTAAACAAATAAAAGAGAAACATTTACATGGAAGAATGTGTGGATTTCTCTATTCACCCAAGACCAGAGGGGACAACGGCCCAAAGAAACGATTCCACCCAACTCCAGCTTGGTGTGCCAGCGAGTATGAGTGACATGGGCAGCTGCATCACTACAAAGCCCACCTCAGCATGGGTGATGACTTGGGAAACCTGCTTAGTGCCTGGAGGAGTCCCAGCCTCCAAGCACTAAGCCACTGACCCTAGCAATTACTGACTGCCTGCATAACATCAGGGAGGGACCTTGTGAATCTTCCAAATTTCCTGAATTTCCAGAATGTCAAGACTCTCCTCTTCATCCTTCCGGAAGGGAATGTTCTAATCCAGAGGTAATAGTAACACAATGGCTGATCTGATCTGAACTTTCCCAACACTGACAACAACTATGCAGATTCACTCCAGCCAGAAGACAGTGTCTTTCCAGAATAACTGGTATGACCGCCTCACTGCAGATGACTTGGTAAGAGGTGAGGAAAATGCATGGAAGCTACACAGTAAAATAAGAACATTTTGTTGCGCTTACACATTAAGAATTTTTAAAATCCTATACTAAAGAAATATGTTTAGCTGAAACTAAAGTAGGTGCAGTTCCCATAACGATTCTGTCACTCAGAATCTTTTTACCTTATTTATTTTTTTTTTGTAACAGGGTCTATATATAGTACAAGCTGGCCTCGATCTTATTATCTTCCTTCTTCACCTTGCTGAATGCATGTACCATAGGGCACATTACCACCACTCTGGGCTTGAACCAGGGTGCTTGAACCTTGGGTGCTGGGGCTTGAACCCAGGACCTTCTGCCTATCAGTGAGCCACTCTATCACTGGACTAAATCCCCAGCCCCTTTCTTGGACATTTTTTAAGTGGTTCCACAGCATAACGCAGCCCAGGATAACACAGTGATATGTACCATACGTAACTGCTGTAGCTTTTCCTCTGCTAGGAATCTCTAAAAGAGGAGAGCTATTATAAGAAACATTTAAAAAAAAATTTGAAGTGGTGCTGGATCTTGAACATAGGGCTTCACCAGGTACTCTACCACAGAGCTCCATCACCAACCTTTCTTTGTTCTGTTTTTACATTTTTATTGAAATTTTGTGAATTTCATACATTTTTATTGTATTTAGATCCTTTTCCATCTGCACCCCTCCTTACCCCATCCAGTTTCATGTACTCTGATACACACACACACACACACACGCATACAGAAACAAATTTGTGTCCCCAAATGCCCTTCAGTATGGGTGGATTCTCCACTGGGTCTTACTATCTTTTTTTTTTTTCTTGATATTTTTGAGACAAGGTCTCCCTTTAGTCCCAGCTGGCCTTGAACTCACAGAGATCTGCCTGCCTCTGCCTCCCTTGCCCGTGCTGGTTTTGAACTTGCTCTGTAGTCTACACCAGCCTAGAACTTGTGATCTATGTGCCTCAGCCTCCTGAATAGCTGAGATTACACATGCCTGGGTCACCATGCCCAGCAAAAATCCCTTTTTATTTATTTATTTATTTATTTATTTATTTATTTATTATTTTTGTCTTTTCGAGACAGGGTCTCCCTGTAGCTTCAGCTGTCCTGGAACTCACTCTGTAGACCAGGCTGGCCTTGAACTCACAAAAGATCCGCCTGCCTCTGCCTCCCAAGTGCTAGGATTAAAGGTGTGCACCACCACGCCCAGCAAATTTTATTTTTTTTATGTGTATGAATGTATTGTCTGCACCCATGTCGTGCAATGCCACAGACGTCAGAAGAAGGTGTCGGATTCCCCTGGAACTGGAGTTAAAGCCGATTCTTAGCCACCATGTGGGTGCTGGGGATCGAACCTGGGTCCTCTGCAAGAGCGGTCGGCGCTCTTAACGGCTAGATCATCTCTCCAGCCCCCAAGAATCTCTTAATACTTTCACTCATCCGAAGGACCCTTGAACATCAGAGGTTGGAGAGATGACTCAGCAGTTACAAGCAGTTAAGGGCATGTACAGAGGACAGGAGTTGGGTTCCAGCATCCACTGTCAGGTGGTTCACAACAGGGGGACCTGATGCCCTCTTCTGGCCTCTAAGGGCAACTGCATTCACTAGCAAAAACCCAAATACAGAGACACATGCAAACACGTAATTTAAAAATTAAAACAAGTCTTTAAACTATGCCACATCACTTTTTAGCCTTTTTGAATAATAATATAAATAAGATCAACACATTGCAGTTGACTTACTGTTTTCCCTTTCTTCAAGAACCCAGGGGTAGTCCTGTGGAGTTCCCACAGTTGGATCTTGCTGACTGTGTGCTATGATGCAGTTTAACAGGTTCTTTTCAATTTTAAGTTCGATACATTGTTACTTGTATCCAGAGACTTGATCAGACTTGACTCACTCTGTCTCTTTCTTTCTCCATTGCTTCCTCCCTCCCTCCTTCCCTCCCTCCTTCCCCTCTCCCTGGCTCTGTTGTGCTATGCCAATGTGGTGGTGTGTACACTGTGGCTTCTTTGGGAGACTCATCTTGTCTAATAATCTTTGTAATCTTTTTTTTTTTATTATTTTTTTTTATCTTTTTGAGACAGGATTCCCCTGTAGCTCCAGCTGTCCTGGAACTCACTATGTAGACCAGGCTGGCCTTGAACTCACAGACACCCGCCTGCCTCTGCCTCCGGAGTGCAGGGATTAAAGGTGATAAACAGATCCTTCCACCTTCTCCCCTCCCTTCCTCCCTCCTTCGGGGTGCTGAAGCTGGGGCCCTAGCTCCATCACCCGGCTCTATCTGGTCTCCACCACTGCCCTCCACCTCCAATCCAGAAAGTTCCGTTTTTGGTGAGGAAGTAGTAACTCATTTTTAAACAAAACATCCCCTCTTTCAGGAAGAGGTTGTGGTTGATGACGTCTGTGTCACACAGATGCATGGTTAAGAACCATCAATATAAAATGGTAACTTTAGAATGGCAAACTCCATACCACCTCCCGCTTCTCTGGGGCGGAAGGATCTCCTAGGCCAGCCTAGGCCACACAGTGAGACCCTGTTTCAATGAGGCAAAATAAACACATAAAGCGAACACATACATACACACATAGAAACAAAACACCCAGAAAATGTTTTCTTTTTTTCTTGATTAGATTTTAGCTGTCATACAATGCAAATCTTCCTCGAGATTTTAGTTCCAGATGGTAGCCAAAATTGGCGCAATGGATAAATTGCTATTAAAAATTAAACAAAACTTGGGCCAGCTGCCATTTAATCAGGCCAAGGATCTTGGGGACTCGAAGTGAGCCAGCCTCTCCAGTGCTCCACCCGTACAAGGGCGTTAAAGCGGCAGCCTTATCTAACTGCAGGACTTTCCTTCCCTTTTCACCTTCTCCTGGGCTCAGTGAGCGGGCTCCGAACACCAGCAGGCAGAGGACAGCTAGGACTCGCAGGAGCCCAGTAACCACCGGATCGGCCAGGAGTTGCTGCGGAATCCGGCCCCCGGTGGCCCGGACAGCCCACCTTCCCAGCTGCACCCCCCAGGCGCCTGGGAGGGGCGTGGCCATATAGGGGCGTGATCTCGAGGCCCCGCCCCGCCAAGGGCCCGGCCGCCTGGCCAGTGGAGAAAGCCACCACCGTCTCCTCAGAAGAGCCGGGAGAAGTGCAGTAGGACGAGCGGCTCCGTGCGCCGCCGCCATGGGGAGCTACGTGTCCCGTGATGACTTCGAGTGGGTCTACACTGACCAGCCCCACGCGGACCGGCGCAAGGAGATCCTGGGTGAGGACCGGCGCCCCGTTATCTGCGCGCGACGGCGTGCGGCCCTGCGCGGCCTCCTGAGCCGGCCGTGTGCGTGCTGCGGACGCCGGAAGCCCGTTACCCCCCACCCCCACCCCACCCCGGCGGCTCAGGCGGGAGCAGAGGCGGCGGGCGCGGTGTGGATTCCGGCATCCGCGGGGCGCGGCGCGGGCTCCGGTCCCGGCCGGAGAGGACGGCGGGGGCTCGCGCGTGTCCGCGGGCCCAACGGTTCTGGCGCGGGCTGGTCCCGCGTGTGAGCTCAGGGTTCCCGGCTGGGCCGCCCTCGGCCCGGCGGTCCAGCGGGGAGGGTCGATTGCTCGGGTGGGCGCCGGCCCCAACGCGGCTCCCTGAGGCGCAGCGCAGGGCGTGGTCTAAGGCATCCCGGGCCGCTGGGGCCGCGCTCACGTGGTGCTGTCCGCCGCTGGCCCGCAGGACCCGCACGCACCCTGCCCTGCGACCTCGGCTTCGCACCCCGGAAGGCTCGGGGTTCGCGCTGAACCTCCGGATCTGCTGCAAGACTTAGCAGATAGGATCCGTGTACCGCTTGGCCTCCTGGCCTGCAGCCTGTTCTCTGAGGGCCTTTAGGCCAGCCTAGGCCTTACGAAATGAGTCTGGAGAATATTTGCGGTTTCCACGTAAGGCAGAGAATTGCGTTGGCACTCCTTAGGTACTTAAGGGTAGTGTCAGATTGAGAGCTTTGCAGATATTACCCAATTCAGTGCTCCCTTCGTGGTAATTAATTCGCCTGGGCAGGTATTATAAAAGGTGAGGTAAAGCATGAGTTAATATTGAGAAGGCTCCCAGTCCGGGTTAGATTGAAGAAAAAAAAAGAATATAGTTTGTATATATTTTTAATTTTTTTTATGATGCTGGAGAGTAAACGGAGTGTTTTGTTGTTGTTCTTGTTTTTTAACTTCTGCCATTCCTTTAAAAATTGAGGAGACTGGTGGGGTGGTGCAGCTCTTAATCCCAGCCCTGGGGAAGCAGAGGCAGGTGGATCTCTGAATTCAAGGCCAACCTGGTCTACACAGCAAATTCTAGGCCACCTGGAGCTACAGGGAGACCCTGTCTGAAAACCAAAGAAAAAATAGGGAATTAATGGTGGACCATTGAATATGAAAAATTCTTTTTGTACTCACCATTCTCTAGTTTTTCTTTAAAACCTTTGCCCAGCACGACACAGGTGCACAAACTTGCATGCAGACAGTACATTCATACACATACAGAAATAAATAAAATTAATAATAAAAAAAAAACCTTTGCCCAGTGGGGGGGTGGTGAGGAAGGCCCTGATTTCTACTGGAGTGTCTAAATTTAGAAATTCTTTGTTTCACAAGAGTAAATGATGCTGTTGAAATGGATTTTTTTTCTTCTTGTGCTGGTGTTCAAACAGGGCCTCCTGATGCTGGCTGACTCTTTACCATTGAGCCTATCTTCCTAGCTTCTGAAATAGAATTTGAAATGGAGTCACTCACTGCATTGGAAGGTGTGCCTTCACAGTTGTTTATTCCTAGCAGTGCTGTAAGTTACTGGGGTGCTTAGGGTTTGATAGTCACAGGCTCCATTGCTTTGGGGTTGGGGTGAAGTAGAAATCATGGTGGAAGGGCTTGTTAGAAAAGAACTGTCCTCTCAAGGCAGCCAGGAAGCAGAGAGGGGGACAGGAGGTGCCCAAACCTCTTTTTCTAGGGCATGTATTGTGAATCTATTGGATTAATCTGTTAAGTAGGTTAGAACTTCAGGATCCAGTCACATCTCAGAGGTCAAGTTCACAAGCTGGGACTAAGCCTCTAATACTCAAGACTTTTAGGGAAATACCTTATATCCCAACTAGAACACATTTTCTTTCTTAATTAAAGCATGTATCTTGCAACACACACACACATACACACACACACACACACACACACACACACGCAGAGAGAGAGAGAGAGAGAGAGAGAGAGAGAGAGAGAGAGAGAGATAGGAGAATGTGTGTGTATGGTGCATTTTTTCTATGCCTTAACTGTTAGGTCCAGGCTTCCCAGAATCCTAAGGGGCACAGAGGTGCCTACTTCCTCCAGAAGCTGCCAATCGTCTAATCTCTTCCCCTATACCTGAGGCCCCACCCCTTTACCTGAGGCCCCACCCCATGGGTATAAAGGGTGGACCCCAGCCGCCATATGGCTGTCTGTCTGTCTCTCCCTCCCTCCCTCTCTCCCTTACTCCCTCCCTCCCTCTCTCTCCCCCCACCATGCTGCCTGGTTCCACTGTGTGTCTGTAGGCTGCCCTTGCAGGCGGCCCTTGCTGGATCCACATGGAAGTAAATCTTGTTCCTGGTGTGACTTAAGCCTCATGTGCCTTTTTTTTTTTTTTTTTTTTTTTTTTTTATTTTCTTTATGTGTATGAATGTACTGGTCTGCATCCAAGTTTGTACACCCGTTGTGCAACGCTGCGGATGTCAGAAGAGGGTGTCGATTCCCTGGAAGGGAGTTCTCCTGGAATGGAGTTTCAGACGGTTCTCGCCCGCCATGTGGGTGCCGGGGATCGAACTCCTCCGGGTCTTCGCAAGAGCAGTCGGCACCTTAAACTCGCTAGACCAATCTCTCCACGCCCCTCATGTGCCTTTTAATCTGAGGGCTGGGGCTGGGGATACTGGCCTTTTTTATTTTATTTTATTTTTTTTTTTTATTTTTTATTATTTTAATTTAGTTCGAGTATGGGTGTGGAATGTACTGCCTGCATGCAAGTCTGTGCACCCGTGTCGTGCAATGCCGCGGAGGTCAGAAGAGGGTCTCGGATTCCCCTGGAGCTGGAGTTCTCCTGGAATTGGAGTTTCAGACGGCTCTCGGCCGCCATGTGGGTGCTGGGGATCGAACCCGGGTCCTCTGTAAGAGCAGTCGGCGCTCCTAACCGCTAGGCCATCTCTCCAGCCCCACATGGCCTTTTTTATAACCTAACATTATGGTGCCGTAGACTTGGTCCGGGCTTGATGATTTTTATCAGGCAGAGCGCTCGCTCGCTGGGTTTTGATCTGGCAGAGAGGGCTTGCCAGTTCTCACCCTGAAAAGGACCTCGTAACCTTTTTTTTATGGAACCCCTGGGACAGACTTCCTGCAGTGTATTTCTCCAGACAACCAGCTGCCACATTTCACGATGAGGTCCACTCTGTTCTCCTGCTCCCCTTCTTCCCTCTCTCCCTCTCCCTCCCTTTCTCCCTCTTTCTCTCTTCACTTCTGCCCCTTGTACTTCCTCCCTCCTCTCAGCCTTCATTGTTTTGGACCCACTGAGGCTTGCAGACCGCTTCAAACTGGGTTCCTGATCCCGCCATGTTTGTGCTCCCACCAACACCATTTTACATCCACAGGCTCCCAGACTGCCTCAAACTGTGCTCCCGTGCGCAGGTGGTACAGCTCTCTGCTCTCCTACACTCACCTGCTTCCCTCCTTCTCCCTCTCCCTCCTTCTCTCTGCCTTTGTCTTCCCTCCTTCATTTTAGCCTTCCCTGTTTTGGACCCCTGAGTGCCGGTGTAATCAGGTACCCTCTGTTCTGTCTGGATTGCTGTCCTCTAGGAAGCTGGGGACAGAATCTGGACCCGTAATTCTGGCCTCCCCTGTGATTTTGGGATGCTGACTTCACAGGCTTGCAGGCCCCATCTCAGAACCCCCGCGTTGTTCGCATAGACCTGGGGTCTCTGACCAGCACCCCTGACACTAGAGTGGACGCACCCTGGTCATCAGACATGCTTCGAGGCTAAACTTCACCTCCTTCCTCTCTAACTTCATTTTTAGCCTCCTATTAGAGGACTTGTTTCCTCCATGCCATTCCCCTGTCTTTTGAGGCTAAACTACTTTACTTCCTTCCTACAGCTCTCTCCTCTCCCCAGTCTGCTGCACAGCTGCCCCGCCATGTGGTTTTTTTCCCCCTCCTCTGCACCCCCACCTGCTACCACTACCACGGGCTTTTTTCAGACAGAAATGGGAGGAGCAGCCATGCCCATTCCTCAGATGCCATCTTGAAGCGGCCCCATTTCTGCTGAGCCACGACAAGACCATGTGGCAGGAAGCCTGAATTTACATCAGACCTTATAACTACATCCATTTCTAAATACAATTTTCATTTTTTTTTTTTTTTTTTGGTCTTTTCGAGACAGGGTCTCCCTGTAGCCCCAGCTGTCCTGGAACTCACTTTGTAGACCAGGCTGGCCTTGAACTCACAAAGATCCGCCTGCCTCTGCCTCCCAAGTGCTAGGATTAAAGGCGTGCGCCACCATGCCCGGCTCAATTTTCATTTTTTAAATTTTGTATGGTTAAGTTTTACAGGCTTTTGTTTGAGATTTTTACAGCATTTGGCTTTTTAACAAACTTTTGTTTTTTTTTATATTTTGTTTACAAAATTTTTGCCTAATTTTAAGGGATTATTTCAGATTTTGGCATTTTCCATTTCATTGTTTTTTCTTTATAAACCCCATTTTATTCAGAAATCCACTTTTTGTCTGCTTTGTGATACAAGCCTCTGTATCTGAGATTAAAAAGGTGTGTTGACCACACCCTGCCCCACCTGCATCCAGCTTTTGCCATCTGGCAGTAAACTTTGACCAGGCTGGGATCTTTTGAGAAGCTTCTATATCTGAGATCAAGAAGGTGAGCAGACCACACCCTGTCTCACTAGCATCCAGCTTTTCCCTCAGCCAGTAACCTTTCACTTGGCTGGGATCTTTTGATTATTCCACTAACTAAATTTATTCTCATTAAATTAGCAGGTAATATATGCAAGCCACTAGATTCTCCTGCCTACCCTGTCCACTATCCTTCACAGGCGTACAAGAACAGCCTGTGCTGCAAAGCACAGTGTGGGCATACAGGCTGTTTCCACCTAAGTAGATGTCTTAAACTCTAAATGATTCTGTGTAAATGTGACAATTGCAATTAATGATTCCACACCCTGGACAACTTTAGATAAAAGGGGATTTTCCCATTGTCCAGAGTTAATGGATACAGTTAGGTCATGTGTCTGTCCAACCTGTCTGTGTGTTATAACCATAACTGTCATGTGTCCATGTTCTCCTGTGTTTTTTGTCCAAAGTGGCCACTTCAAACTCCTTTTATTCTATGTTGTGCACAACACGAATACAAAATTTAAATTAAGTTTACTTTTGGCATGCCTCTTAATTTTTTTTTCAATGGCCTGATTTGAACCCAGGTTCCTAAGTTTCTACGCTGCTTATCTGAAGGTTTTATTATCTATCCAAATTATTTTTTCCACAGGTATTACAACTAAAAATTTTTCTTTTCCAGTTTTTTCTTGGTTCCAGATGTCTAAAGACCTGATTTTTGACCCTTACAGGTTCACTAAGATGTTTTTCCTTTTTCTCCTGTGCTATGCCACTATCCTTCTGACCAGAGACCATTTTAAAAATCCCTGGATTCATTCATACTCTGATACTTGTACAGTGGCACATGGCTTCCCCTTCCCTCCAATAAAATAGCCTAAGTACCTTTGATATTGTCAGGTCTTTAATTATTGTATATAATTCTGTTTTCCATCACTTGTTAAAGTATTTCAGTAAGTTCATAGTTTTAGAACCAAAGTTGTAGTATGTCATCTCAGCCTTGGCAGTGCAACTAATTAGACCTCCATGTTTTTAAATAATATTTCTAAAGGTATTTTTTCCAATGTATGTGACTGTTCAGTACAGTCACTAGGATAAAATCTTTTGAAGGAATGTGTGGATAAATGTGTGCATGTGTATGATATTGTTAAACAGCATATTAAGATCTGTCTGTGTACGACTGCAATGCAAGTGACTGCTCAGTACAAACACTAAGATAAAAATGGCCTAGCGGTTAGGAGCACCGACCGCTCTTGCAGAAGACCCGGGTTTGATCCCCAGCACCCACATGGCGGCCGAGAACCGTCTGAAACTCCAGTTCCAGGAGAACTCCAGTTCCAGGGGAATCCGACGCCCTCTTCTGACCTCCGCAGCATTGCACGACACAGGTGCACAAACTTGCATGCAGACAGTACATTCATACACATACAGAAATAAATAAAATTAATTAATAAAAAATTTTTTTTTAAAAATCTCTTGAAGGAATGTATGGATACATGTGTGTATGTGTATGACATTATTAAACAGCATATTAAGATCTGTCTGTGTATGATTACAATGCATGTGCCTCTGCTTAGCATAACCTTTACAAAGTGTCATTGCCAAATTTATTTATTAGAACCTTATTTATGAGTGTATGCATGAAGTACTGTTCACTTTTAAGAATTCTATAATGTAATTATGACAGATACAAGAAATTGTGTTCTACCTACCAGGTACTATATACCTTGTTACAGCCTCAAGTGAAACAGACATATATAAATATTAAGTTACCCATACACACTAAAACTGTTTTATAAATCTGTTATACTTTGCACATATTTATTTATTTATTTATTTATTTATTTATTTATTTATTTATTTTGATCTTTTCGAGACAGGGTCTCCCTGTAGCCCCAGCTGTCCTGGAACTCGCTCTGTAGACCAGGCTGGCCTTGAACTCAAAAAGATCCGCCTGCCTCTGCCTCCCAAGTGCTAGGATTAAAGGCGTGCGCCACCATGCCCGGTAAGAAGGTACCGGTTTTAACCTCTGTTATCTTGGGTTTGTTTCATGGGCTATGTTAGAACCTTTTGCCTTGCATGGTTTAAATCATTGTACTTTTGAGTACCTAAATGACCTTCATAGACCTTAAAGAACAAATTGTAGGACTTACTGCATAGCTTTAATGTCAACTTGATACACCTGAGCTGAGAAACCTCAATAATTGCCTTCATTGGACTGGCCTGTGCCCATTATGGGCGATGCCATTCTTGGCTAGATATTTCTATATTGTATACAATAGGCTGAACATGAGCCAGCAATACAAGCCAGTAAGTAGCATCCTTTCCTAGCCTGTGCTGCAGCCACTATCACCAGGCTCCTACCATTATTAGTCAGAATATTTTTGCCAGAGCAATTAATTTATTAACAGTGCTTAAGTCAATGTTCAAGCTTTACTTAGGAGTTATATGGTAATTAAAGTACCAAATTAATTCAAATAATCCTCTTGGAGGTTTAACAATCACACTTAAAGCTCCAATCTGATTTGGCAAGAGGGATTTGAAGGGACAATATTTTGGCCCCCACCCTCTGAGGTCGACTCGGGTCCTAGGGTCCTGCATCCACAACTTTGTACATGTCCTGTGGCGGTGAGTCACCAGTCATCCCCCGCCAGGGAGGTCTTGGAGGTTCACTTAAAAGGACTTCATCCGGCCAGTGTCCAGTCAAGGGAGGAAAGTCCACATAGAGGAGAAACTCCTCAGGCTTCAAAGGGAAGCTATGGTCAAGCAAGGCCTGACTTTGCCAGGCGCAAGGCCTGAGTGACCCCCTTAAGGATCAGAACCTCAACTGACCTTAACACCAAAACAAACTTCATTTATCTGAGCTAACTGTGTGGTTTTAAACACCCCAACAGGAAACTGTAATCTAAAGAAGAGAAAATGAAATAATTTATTACCAGAGAGATAGGTGAGAGACCTACTGTGCCAAGTTAGAAAATATCTGAGATAGGTGACAAATTTAATGTGCCATGCCAGAAAATACCACCTTTTATATTCTCATAGTTATGGCTCTCATTCTGAGGCCCTGTGTACTAAAGCTGGCCCTCATTCTAGAGCTCTGTGTACTAAAACTTTTTTTCCAATTTCTCAAACCAGGGTACATGTCCTCTTTCCCTCTGCAGACCCTAGACAGTGACCCTCCAATTGCTAATGCACCCAGTAGCCCCCTGTTGGTACTGTGAAGTCCCTGCACTGGTATACTCCTATAAGACTCAACCAGCTTGTCTTTTCAGTTGCAGAGAAAACGTCCACTAAAAGTACTGGCCACTGTCGATCTGGACCAAACCCACTGGGCAGAGCACCCACAGCAGCCAAAATGAGAAACCGGATTCTAACCCTCCAGCCTGATAGCTGTTCCCCTAAGACTTTGCCCCCGATCAGCTCTGAAGCAGATACAGAAGAGAGAACAGTGCCCCATTTCCTTATCATAAGCAAAAGGCTGGAATGTTCAGTCCAGGCTTCCCATAATCCTAAGGGGCACAGAGGCGCCTACTTCCTCCAGAAGCTGCCAATCGTCTAACCCCTTCCCCTATACCTGAGGCCCCACCTCATGGGTATAAAGGGTGGACCCCAGCCGCCATATGGCTCTCTGTGTCCCTCCCTCTCTCTCTACCTGCCATGCTGCCTGGTTCCACTGCGTGTCTGTAGGCTGCCCTTGCAGGCGGCCCTTGCTGGTAATTCCACATGGAAGTAAATATTGTTCCTGGCATGACTTAAGCCTCATGTGCCTTTTAATCTGGGTGCTGGGGATACACGACCTTTTTTATAACCTAACATTAACTACATGTTATATAAGAAAAACCTAGTTTGCACTCTTGTGAAAATTGACTCTCAGATCATGGAATTTGGTCCTGTATTTAATAATCAGAAAACCAAGAAAGGAAGAATGCGCTGATTGGCACTCAGCACAGAACCTTTTCCATATGAACATGTCATCACTGAATTCTTTCACTTGAAAAACTGAAAGGACTTCATGTTTCTCAATGTAAATATGCTATTTCCCAAGCAGCTGTTTGTTCAGTGTTCCATTCAGGGGTTCAAATAGGCATTACCTTGGGGAAAATAAGAATCTAGATGTTAGTTTTAACTGACAAATAATAGAGATAATTTCTGAAATTTCTGTCAGGATTACTAGCACAGTGGGACATAGGATGGTTATTAGCCAGTTCTGTATAGTTTATATTTAGAAGGCTGGGGTGTATCTCAGTGGTAGAGTGCTTGCCTTGGTTCAATCAAAATAATAGAAATAATAGATTTATGTTTATCATTCATATTTAAAGTTCATTTGAAAAATATCTGAGAGTATTGAGACACACCTGTAACCCTACCTATTCATTCAGGAGGCTTAAGTAAGGGAATTACAACTCCTGAGGCTAGCCTGGGTAACACAGCAATCAATACCTTTTTTCTAAATAAAGTGAAATTTTTTTCTAAATAAAGCGAAATTAATTAATCGCATTTGTGGGCTGAAGATGCAGCTCAGCAGAAGGGCACTTGCCTAACATCCTGAAGGATATGAATTTGACTCCCAGCCAAGTAAAAATGGTGTATGTGGGAGATTGAGGGGTGTAGACTGAACTATTCATTGTTAGTGGGTCAAGTAAGAGTAAATAAAAAATTATAATCATTGCTTCCTTTATTGTACGTTAAGCATGAAATCTTTTCTTTTAACTTTTTTATTTTATTTTTTTGTATGTGTATGAGTGTACTGTCTGCATGTAGGTTTGTCCACCCGTGTCGTGCAATGCCGTGGAGGTCAGAAGAGGGTCTCGGATTCCCCTGGAACTGGAGTTCTAGAATTGGAGTTACAGATGGTTCTTAGCCGCCATGTGGGTGCTGGGGATCGAACCCGGGTCCTCTGCAAGAGCAATCGGTGCTCTTAACCGCTAGGCTATCTCTCCAGCCCAGCATGAAACCTTTTAAACAACCTTATTAAAGTACAAGTCACTGGTGGCACATGCCTATACTCCCAGCACTTGTAACGCAGAGGCAGTGAGTGCATTTCTTATGAGTTCTAGGCCAGCCTGAACTACATAGTTAAGACACTGTCTCAAAAATGGGAGGGAGCCAGCTGGGCGTGGTGGCGCACGCCTTTAATCCTAGCACTTGAGAGGCAGAGGCAGGCGGATCTTTGTGAGTTCAAGGCCAGCCTGGTCTACAGAGTAAATTCCAGGACAGCTGGGACTACAGGGAGACCCTGTCTCGAAAAGACCAAAAAAAAAAAAAAAAAAAATGGGACGGCGAGCAAAGAACAGAAAACAAACCACACCATAGAAGGAATTCCCAATTTCTAGTGGTAAGAATCCATGTTTTTCTGTTGTCTTCAGTGTTGTGGAAGATCACTTCCACACTCAATTCCCTGGACTCCCTAACTCCTACCACTTTCAGTACTTAAACCTAACTTTCTTCACAATTTGCTTGTTTGGGACATTGCATGTATGCTTCATAACAATGCTTAGACTTCCATGAGTAGCTTCTTAAAGACACTGAGTTTCATCCATGTTTCTGCTATGTGTTAGCATACCACCACTCCTTTTTTGTGGACAGAGAATATTCCTTCATACAGTTGTACCTTATTTTACTTAATATCCATTTGGTAGGTATTTGGGCAGTCCCCTTTTCAGCTATTTTTAATAATGTTATTTTGAACATTCATGTACAAGGTATGGCTGTGTTTTCACTTTGGAATCATTTGCAATTCTTTGTTTAGTATTTTGTTTAACTGTCCAAATTATATAAACCTATTTATATTTTTTTAAAAATTTATTTTATGTGTAATGAGTGTATTGCGTGCATATATGTAATACACCGTGTCAATTTGTGCCCCACAGAGGCTCAAAGAGGGTTCAGATCCCTGGAACCAGAGTTACTGACAGTT